>PVJH01004193.1:0-129436 GCA_004026705.1 Nesogale talazaci
CCCACTCACCAGACATTCTGCAGCCTTTAAAAAGTTTGAAGATTTGAAAACCCAAACGGGAAGCTTTTCTCTGTCCTCTCAGGTCACTTTGAGTTAGAATCAATTCAATCGCAGAAGGTTTTTCTATTTCTCTGTGGGAGGCTGTGCAATATACCCAAAGAAGAAGATGACCTGAACAATGCAAAGCCAGACACAACCTGAGAAGATTGGAAAAGAAAAACAAAAATTGAAAAGGCACAATATCAATGTCCTGTGTCAAAAATGAAAGACTTAGTAGCGATTTTCCTCAATATTTTGAAGGTCTATATTTTTCTTCAAATTATGCAGTAAACATTTCAGATACATTTTCATGTATAGAAGCCAAAGGATAGTCCTTGTTAAATGTTTCAGAGGTGAAGTTGACCTCAACTTCTTTATAGAAAAAAATCCTAACCATTCTGTAAGGGTTTCTGTGTACAGGGGGAGAACTTGTGCCATCTCATGACAAGACTTGAACTTTTTCATGCAATAAAGGCATTTGAACTCTGACAGACCCATTGTGAATTTCAGAACATCTGAATCTCTTTTTATTTACTAAAAGACAGTCAATTGTGATTCATAACAACCCAGTAGGGGAGGGTGAAACTTCTCTTGCTACTTTTTGAGGCAATAAATCTCTACAGGAGCAAAATGTCCCGGATTCCTCTTGTTGAGCAGCAGTTGAGTAGTTAACCTTGTGATTAGCAGCTAAACACATAACCCACTATGCCTTCAGGGCTCCTAAGTTCTGCCCCCTGTTTAATATAACAGATTGGAGTTGCTTGCTATTCAGTACCTAAGTGACACTTGGGGGAAATCCCAAGTTCATGCAATTTGCCCTGTTCAAATTTGCCCTGTTTGTATGGGAGGAATCCATGTGACCTATAATTTGACCTAAATATTTAGTACAACACTATTTTAAAATATAGCCAGTTTGCACTTTTGTCACAGATAGTTTATACCACATTGAAATACCCTGCTTTTTTATGGACCAGCAAAATCGAGAGTGATACATGCCACATGTTGTGTATTTCTAAAGTTAGAACTGATTCTGGAAAACTGATACCAATTTTGGAGCCAGTTGACCAAAGATACCTAGAAAGTAGACTAACAATGGAGGTGCTAAAATGTTTTGTAGGTAGTGCCTGTTTTGTCTCAGTCTCAACAAGCTATTTTAAATCTTGGTTGAAATTGTTTCTAACTTTTAGGAAATTCAAGTGATCAACTTTGTTTTCTTCTTCTTTTTCTTCTTCTTTTTGCATTTTTCGTGTTGATTGTGTTAGAGCCTCTATATTAATCCATGTAGCTTCTCTGGCTCCAGAGGTCTGGTTCCCTCAGGGCAAGCTCATGTGGCTTCTCCTGGCTCCTCCAGGTTCCAGGACTCAGGATCTATAAGCATTCTCCCATGTTATCTTGTCAGTGAAGCATCCCAAGGGACTGATTTTTGTGTCTTTCTGTAGAGCATCTCCAAGCAATTGAGTTGCTCATTTCCATGGAAGAAATACAGTAAGTTTTCTCAGAATTCTCAGAGAAAACCATGCCCACATAGTGGGTGTCTCATTGGCTATCTCCAGATTGACAGGTTAAACTACACCCCTACATTCTTAATCAAATTGACACCAGAGTGCATGACTGCCACACCCTTTACGTCAAGCACCTTTGTACATATGGTGTGATCATCATTATTCTACTTGAGCCCTATTTCAGCTTCTCTTTTCCCCTTCTTTCCCCCACCCTGCCTTCCTCATGAACCCTTGATCATTTATAATTATTTTTCCATGTTTTACACTGACAGGTGTCTCCCATCACTCATTTTTCTGTTGTTCGTCCCTCCAGGTGGATGATTTTATGTTGATGATTGTGATTGGTTCCCCCTTTCTCCTCCAACATTCCCTCTGGTGTCACTACTCTGATTATAGGTCTTCAGGGGTTTATCTGTCCTGGATTCCTTGTGCTGTGAGCTCTTATCTGTACCAGTGTACATGTTCTGATCTAGCTGGATTTGTAAGGTAGATTTTGGGTCATGATAGTATAAGTCTGTGGGGACCCAATAAACAACAAGAGGAACACTGTATTTTCTCAGTGCTATATTGCACCTTGGCTGGCTCATCCGTTCCTTATGACCCTTTGATAAGTGGATGTCTGTTTGTCTACAGATAGTCTTTGACTATCCATTCCAATCCTCTTTGTTTGCTTCAAATTGGTTGTTTGGTTTGGGTCTTCTGATGCCTGATACCTGATCCCATCAACACCTCCTGATTCACACAGGCTCTTATGCTTCTTCCATGTGGGCTTTGTTCCTTCCCTGCTAGTTGACCACTTGTTTAATCTCAATCTTTAAGACCCCAGACATTATATCTTGTAATAGCCGGGCACCACCAGTTTTCTTCACCACATTAGTTTAGGCACCCTTTTTGTGTCCGACGATTGTCTTGGAAAGGTGAACATCACAGAATGTCAGGTCATTAGAACAAAGTGTTCTTGTGTTGAGGGAGGACTTGAGTAGAGGCCTGATATCTACCTTACTATCTGTCTGCCTTAATACTTCACCTATGAGTATATGTACACAGACCTATATCCCTATCATTATATATTAATATATTTACATATGTACATGCCTATATTTATACATTTATAAATGTATTTTTCTCCTTGTTCTTCCCTGTTTTTCCTTTTAATTTCTTCCTAGCCCACTGTCACATTGGACTTTATTCGGCTTTCTGTACGTCCTCTCTGTTGCATTGCACTTGAACAAATCCCACCAGGCACACTCTGACCTTCTGGCCATTGGTTTTAGATGACTTGTTGTTCCCCCGTCCCTGGGTTTGTTGGTTGGTTGGTTTCTAATAGTAATGTACCAGTCCTTCTTTTGTATGATTACTGTTTTTCCTGAGTCTTTCATCTTTTGAGTGACTATTGAAAGTCATACCATTCTCTAGGATTCCTTTACATAACTCTCTTTGTTGTTGTAAAGAGATCAGATTGATTTTTGTATATTGTTGCTGTACTCTGCCATTTTGTGAAATCTCCCAATTAGTTCTGGTTATTTTCTTCTTGAATCTTTTGGATTTTCTATTTCAGGTTCTCATCTGCAAATAGAGTGAGTTTTAAGTCTTCTTTTCCAATGTGAATGCTTTTAAATTACTCTTTCCTTATAACCTCTGCTTAGGACTTTCCATATAATACTGAATTGCAGTGGTGATTAAGGGTCTCCTTCTCTGGCTACTGTTTTCAAGAGGAATATTTTCAGTGTATCTCCAGTGATAAAAATATGTGTCATTGTTTTGCATATACTACCTTAATTATATTGAGGAATTTCTCCTATATTTTTATGCTGTCTATTTTTAGAAGTGTGCTTGCATTTAAATAAATCCCTTTCCTGCATTTAATCTAATCATTTCCCTTCTTGTTTATTTCATGGATTATGTTGGTTACTTCTCCAATTTTGAACCATTCTGGTATAACTGGTATACATCCCTTGTTAAGAAAGTTTTGTTCAGTTTTTCTTTTGATATATGTTGTTTCATTCTGTTGGTTAGGATTTTGTTAAGTACTTTTGTGGTATATTCATGAGAAATATTGGTATGTGTGATACATTTTCTTGGCTTTGTTATCAGGGTTGTGTTCACCTCATAAAATGAATTGAATATTTCTTCATTTTCCATATTCTGGAATAGTTTGCATAGAATTAGCTTCAGTACTCTGAGTGCTGACTAAGCCTATCTGGTCTTCATTGTTTTTTGTTTTTGTTTTTTTGGTTTTGGGGAATCACTGCCTTCTGGTGGTGGGAGTAGGAGGCCCAGCCTTGCTCCTGGATTTAAACCTCCAGCCCAGTGGACCACAGTTCCATGCACAACCAGTATGCCACCAGGCTCAGTTCTGGTCTTCATTGTTATTGGTAGCTGTTCAATTTCCCCTTTATTATAAATCTGTTGAATTTTCTACCTGAGCTAATGTTTGTTTTAATAGATTCTGTGTTATTAATAATATATTGATTCCTCACAGGTTTTCAGATTTGTTGAGTACACATCTCCATAGTATTCTGTGACTTCTTTTTCTTCATTTGTTTTTTTTTTATGTTTTTGATAAAACTATTTCATTTTTTTAATTTATATTATTTGCACCTTTTTCTTTTTTAACTTTATTCAATTGGGTAATGGTGGAAAAATGATCAGTCCTGAGAAAGATACACCTTCTAGACATTCTGATATTTTGTTTCATGTTTTTTCTCCTCTAATTTTAATTCATTTCTTTCAGTTACTATGGCCCTATTCTGCGGCTCCTTTGTGATTGTTGGAGATCTTGGCTTAAGGCAGTGCTTCTCAACCAGTGTGTTGCCTCCCCTTTGGGTCCAAACAGATGTTTCACAGAGGCTACCTGATTCATACAAGTAGCAACGTTATCGTGATGAAGTAGCCAAAAAATAAGTTTATGGTTGGGGAGGGTCTGCATGAGGAACTGCATGAAAGGGTTGCGGCATGAGAAAGGTTGAGAAGCACTGGTCTAAGGTGATGGTTTTGGTTCTTGCTTTTGTGTGCACATGTGTGTTTATTGCTATCAATCGTCCTTTCGGCACTCTTTTGGTATGATTTTGCCATGCATGTTTTGTTGAGGTGACAACAAAGCAGAGCACCTAACTGAGACAAAGTCTCAGAGGTTTTGCTGTGGTTTCTTTTCAATCTTGTTTAAATGAAGGAATTTTTGCAATTTCATTCCTTCTATTATTCAGTGACTCTTAAGCAGGTTTTTGTTAAATTTTCATGGTTATTTCCCTGTTGATCTTCTTATTGCTAATTTCTAAGCGTATATTGTTTTGATCTGAGAAGATGCTTTGCATTATCTTGATATTTTTTAATTGATCAAGGATTGCTTTGTGACTCAGGATGTATTCCATTTTAGAGCATATTCGATGTTCCTTTGAAATAAATGTGCATTGTGCCATTGTTCAAAGGAAGGCTCTATAACTGTCTATTAACAGATGTCAAAAAACAAAAGCAAAAACAGAGGTCAAGTTAGTCTTTCCATCTTTATTTGCCTTTGCTGAGTTTCTTTTTAGTTCTGTCCTTCAATGTGTTATATTAGATTCCCACATGATTATTGTGAATTCGTCTATTTATCTTTTTCAATTCTATTGCATTTTGAATTATGTATTCTGGAGCTCTTTCTTTGGGTGCATGGATATTTATTATCTCTGTGTCATTTTGTTCCATTTTCCTTCTCCATTATGTAAGGGGGATTCAAAAAGTATATGAAAATAAAAAACATTGTGTATTTCAATTCCAATTGCTACAAAATACTTGAAGCCTTGTAATATAATATTTTTACTTTCTCCTTGAAAGTAGAGGATGTGGAGCTATGTGGATGGGCAGGTATCTGAGGGGTGCCCCCTGCTGATGGGGGCAAGAGCACCCAGTATATGGTAACATATTTTGCCTGCTTAGAAGACCAAATAAGTGCAACACCTTGTTGAGACAGAGTCTTTGTCCACATCGAAGGAAGCTAGAGACAGGGTACCTAACTCTAGAAGATGTTCCAATGAAGTCATTGGGTTTTCCAATATGAGACAGGCATCTTGCTAGTTCAAGAGGTAACTGAGGATGGGGTACCTACTCTGGAACAGTGCTTCTGCCAACTTAGGGTGCAGCTGGGGACAGAACTCCTAGTCCTAGAAGGAATTATTCCTGGCCAAAAAGACATGTGGTCCAGAGTGGTAAGTCTAACCCCAACCAACTCTTCCTCTCTATGTGTTTGGTGCCATGTAGCTGGTCTTCCACTTTTGGCTGGCCTGAACAGGTAGTAAATGAGTGGCTTGTGGGCATCACAGGATTTGTAAGACAACATCTATGATTCAGGAGGAGCAGAGGCTTTGTAGTCATTTGCCATTGGGTAGAGATGGTGGAGAATACCAGACATTTATCCACTGGGACAAGCTAGGAATAATGGAAACCTGTACTTTTCTGGCCATCAGCCACATGTATAGACTAGTAGTTGGCAAGTGGAGCCAATGACCAGATTATTACAAAAAATATTTGTAGCCAAAACTATTTATGATACCACATAATAATTATGTGCTCAGCAAAAGGATATATTGTCATGTAGTTACAAAAAGAAATGCAAAGCAGTAATGAGAATTAATAAACTACAGCTGCATGCCATGTGGTTGACTTTCAAATACAATGATTGCTGACAGAAATAAGAAACAAAACAATATATAAAGTAATTTATATGAAGTTTTGTTATAGGCATTGCTTTTGGTGGGGATCAATAGAGAATCAAAACCAGAAGAATGTATATGTATGTGTGCTAATCTGGGTAGGGAAGAGAACAAATTCAAACATGCGTTTGGGTATAAGATTTATGTACAAGTTGAATGGAACATTGAGAAAGCATCCCAACACAATTCAGTCCAAGTCCATAAGTCCAGTATTAGCCCATATGTCTGATAGCAATCTTCAGATTCATGAAGCATGTGCAATGATGCCAGGACAATCATAGGCCAGTGAATGAAGAGTCTTGTTTATCCAACGGTGGTAAAAGCATCTTAGCACTGGCAGGAGCCGCACTGTGGCTTCTTAAACATCTCAGCCCTGGTAGGGATCTGTACATGGCTTTTCCTGCTTCAGAGGTCTGATTCCATCAGGGTAATCCCATATGGCTTCTCCTCTGGGATATCTCACAGGGAGTTAGCATTGTGTCTGGTCAGTAGAACATCTCCAATATACCGAAACTGCGTTTCTCACCTGTAAGGGGAAATACTTCAAGATTTTCAAGAATTCTCAGGAGAAAGCCATGTCCACACAGAGGTGTCATTGGTTATCTCCAGATTGACAGACTAGACTACACTCCTACACTCCTAGTCCTGAAATTGACACAAGAGTCCATGACTGCCACAGTATGTCTGTATGTCTGTGTGTGTGTGTGTGTCCCTGCCAGTGAGAAGGAATATAATAGCTAATTAGTCCACACAGAAGTATAGAGTGCTCAGTTCAACTCACATTCATGGAACAGTCAATATATGGAAAGTCGTTCAACTGAAGAGGGCTGTAGACCAAGGTCAAGGAAGCAGACAGCAGCGTTTGCCTTCAGGCAAAACAAGCAGAGTTGGCTCATAGACATCCGACAGCAGGGTGAGGTAGGCACAGTCAGAATCATAGGAGCATAATGATAGAGGCTCTGAAGGGGTCTCCAGCTCTAGCACTGGCCACGTAGTGACAAGGTCTACTAGTAGCATTGCACAGCAGGCCTGGATGGAGCATCAAACTTTAGAGGCAAATGGTAAAGGTGACATGATCCATAGGTTGTCTCAGTTTACAGGTAGTGCAGCACATGCTGGAGACTAAAACCTAGCTCAAACAGCAGCATACTGGTCCAAACACCAGGGGAGAAAGAGAGAAGTCATTTGTCTTGTCAACCTCCAATAAAACTGTGACCTGATTAAACTCCGCCCACATGTTCCTATGGAAACCTAGTTGGAACAATAAAGCTATCACAGGCACAGTAATCAATACTAAGAGAAAACAGAGTATTTTTCTACTGCCCTTTGGGATGTGGGATGGTCGCTGTGACAACCTTGAGAGAGGTTTCTGTGGTGTTAATAATAGTCTTTCTCTTGCATTTTGTGTTGTCTGCATAGCTATTTTAAGACTGAGTGTTCATGTACCTGAACATTTGTGCTTTGCACACAATTCTACATATATATTGCATAAGTAAAATCCATTGATTCTTAAGTTGTTTGAGTTTCAGTAGTGAATCTCAATAATAATATTATTATTAATAATAATAATTCAGTAAATTATTTCCATTGGATAGACAAATGATACAACCTATTTATTACAAGATATTGGCAAAAGAAATTCTAGTCAAAGATTTAGAGCTTTAAGATACATTGGAAAATTGAATCCAACGGAGAACTGAGAATTAGAGTTAGTAGAATATTCTTTGTAAGTTTGGGATAGTATCATAGCCTAAATTGTGAGAATACAGTTTGCAGAAGGTGACGGATGACAGTTGGAGCCCAAGGTACAGTGTGGGAACTGCAAAGGAAATCAACCCTCAGGGAGCTTTCCTCCCTCGATTCATAACTGAGGGATGGAAGGAAAGTGTTTACTAGAGTCTTAGAGAGAGGACTACAGATATTAAAGTGCCAAATCTGACCTGAAAAGTTTTTTTTTAATTTTTTTAAATTTAATTTAATTTATTTTATTTTTTTAGGCATCCCTGCCCTGGTGGTGGGAGTAGGAGGCCCAGCTTTTGCTCCTGTGAGTGGGAATTGAACCTCTGTCCCAGTGGGCCACAGTCCTGCACATAACCACTACGCCACCAGGGCTCAGCCAACCTGAAAAGTTAGAACCTTGTCGGTTTATCCCCACTCTGATGCATCCTGGACCTGATCTGGTTTTCAGAAGTATGGGTAATTTTTTGTTTGTTTGTTTATTTGTTTTGCCTATTCATATCAGAGCTGGTCTCAGGTGAGTTATATTGTTTGGGATCACCTCTTGAGTTGTGTTAAATGTTTTTTCTGTTTTTCAGTATATAAAACCCATGATAGATGAACCTATAGGCACAGCAAGTAGAATAAGGGTTTCATTAGAGAGGGGTGGATACAGTGGTGTTTGTGAAGGGGTGGGGGTGGAGGGCATAAGCAAGACAATGTCAGAGGGTCCAGGATGGAAAGAATGTTGGGAAATGATTGTGGTAGCAGTTGTACAGTACTACTTGACATGATTGAACTATGAAATGATGTGTGTATTAAGTCCCAATTCAAAAACAAGTTCCTGGATTTGGGTTTAGATAAAATTGCCTAGAAAATCTTCTGTGGGTAAGAATAGAAAGGTGACTGACATCAGATCTAGTGGAACTTGAGAGCCAATTCAGGAATGTAGACATAATTGTGTGTAAATCAGATAGAAAACAGTCTTGAAAGGTGTTGACCTAATCCTGTAGTGGAAGAGAAAAATAAGACTGAATACAAGGACTAGAATCCATTGAGAAAAAAAGGGAGGTGATAAGCAAGACAGCATAAAGGACATTTGTTGACAATAACATCCCATTAAACATGAAGCTACTGATCCCAGTAAATTATATTTTTATTAAACCAAGCTTTCATGTGTTACTACAGAATTTCAACTCAGCATCTGTTCTAAGAGTTCTCTCAGAGCTGAGATTTGATTATGACTTATGTATTGGTCCACATATACCTTGTATATAGATGAGCCCAGTAAAGAATCTCAAATATTTTCACACTAATTTGTGGCAAAATAGTAATTTTTATAGAGCATCATTAAAAACCTGGCTCCTTCCTCTTCCTTTCCAGCCAAAATGGAGGAGTATATCGCACTCCATTTATGAGTCAACAGTATGTTAACTTGCAGTGTGGGTAGGATTGCCATAAATTAAGACAAAACTATAATGCTAAGCAAAAGAACATAATGTGTTTGGCAATGGACTTTATCCTTGACTTTGTAATCATTTGTTTTAGTTCTAATCTTCAGACTCCAGTAATCTGCCAGCCAAAGAGGCTGGTGGAATAGCAAGGCTTAACTGTTGATAAACTACACACATAAATATAAGTGAAGGCTATGTTTGGATACATGTTGTGCTATTTTGTGTGCAGCTACATCTGCGTGACAATGGGAATATCTCGAGGAGATGTTTTTTTTGGGGGGACGATGAATATGTAGGCCTATGTATTTGTATGAGGCATAAGCATTTGTGTCAGTGTGTGAGGAGGAGTTGGGGTTGTCGTGCACACAGCTATGTCGGCAAAAATTTGCTAACAAAGGATTGACGTTAGCCAAAGGTTTATGAATATGTTGCTGTCTTCTGAATCACAATGAATATAATTATGGTGCAAGCCTGATTCAAAATGCTTTTGTAAAAGAGTTTCTAGAGAAAAGAGGTAACTTCCCTAGGCTCACATAATAATGGACACAGGGCAAGAACTCCTGAAAATAACTATAGATGAAATTATATTCAGGTATAAAGATTAACACCATTTCTAAGAACTGTAATCATGGTCAGAAGTTAAAAAATGGAAGGCGCACAGTTCTCTTAGAATGATCTCTCAATGCCACTTGTTCATGTGTTATGGTGTAGGAAAACAATGGCCATTATCCCAGTTTTAGAATCATTGAAGACTAAAGACTCAGACAAAATGTGAATGTGTACAAAGACACATCATGGAAATTCTATCCTAATTAAGAAATCCGGATAGTGCTGTGGACTAAGGATTGGGCTAAAAAGTGCAAGGTTGGCAGCTCAAATGCACTAACTGCCTCATGTCAGAAAGACGAGGCTGTATGATTTTATAGAGATTAATAGTCTCAGAAATCCAATCATGCTTCACTCTAAGTCATACTCTACTTAATGGCAAATAGGTTTTGTTTGTTTACTTTTGACTTTAATGAGGATGATAAAACTGGCTTATACTAAGCTAAAGACTGGCAGTACTATTGTTAGAAAGATCTAGTGATCATTCATAAAAATTGCTATCAAGAAAATCCTATAATACTTAATTCTACTCTGTATCTCATGGGGCCATCTTGAGTTGGAACTGACTTGATAGAAATGGATTTCAATTTTTTAATTTATTTTCATTAATGGGTTCTGATATGTATGGGATTTGCACACACCAGAATACATATGCATGTGTATGCCTGGTTTTAAGTTTATACCTATAGGTTAGTGAACTCAATGAATTGCCTCCCCTTTCATGTATATTTATGTATTTATAAGATGTATCTAATAAGAGGAGAGATCTGTTTCTTTCTACAAGACAGGGATTCACAATTGGATTTGCAAAGGATGTTTCTTTTAGAAGAGTGAGAAATTTATTTGAAAATCCTTTCCAAGAGCATGTCTGAAGACTGGAGAAATAAGAACGTGTGAAGATACTAGGAAGAGGGAATGTAGGGCCTGTGAACGCAGTGTTACTAGCACAAAGTTTTCTGAGTGTTGGCTCTAGGAGTATATGTTGGGCATGCACACACATAAACGCATATTGAATACATAAATTATCAGCACATTTTTTCTCTGCTTTGAAGTATTCATGTGCCAAGATATAGGTGGTTTTTGGAAGCACTTGCAGAACATATGCGTTGCTATTCCACCATCTGTAGCCCAGTCCTATGGGTAAGATTCTACTACTTTGCTTTGGGTTAAAGAAGGAATTGAGAAGATTCTTCCTTCAAATATGTCCCTTCTGATCCTATTATCTCAGCCCTTTGACTCTATTCTCAAATGAATCTAGTTCATCCCTGGGTACATTTGTTACTTGATCAAGTTAAGGAATGTCTGATGTCAGCTATAAAGGGAAAACTACTACCCCTTTGATAACAAAACAGAAAAAAATATATATATATATGTACACTAGCTTATATCTAAACTACATTCCAGGAAACATTTTCCCCCTTTTCCCTTTTCTTTCATGCCCTCATGAGTGCCACTCCCAGCTGCAATTTCCTTCCCCATCTTGCTAAAGTGATCTAAGTATATATCTGGTTAAGTGTCTCCCCAAAGCTTTTACAACAAAATCTACTTTCTTTACTCCACAAAATGCCATCAAATAGATTCTGTATCGTGGTCAATTCCAACACATAGTGACTGTGTATGACAGCACACAATGGTGCCATAGTGATTTCATGGCTTTAATATTTAGGGAAGCAGGTCATAAGGTCTTTTCTCCTGTGGAGATACTAGTGGGTTTAAGTGATCAACTTTTAGGCTGATGACTGAGCCCTTAACTAAAGTTGAATCAAGGTTACAGTTTACTTAACAAATTAAACTCACTGTCATTGAGTTGATTATGAAAAAGAGAGAAACTACAGTGCAGAGTGGAATTGCTGCTGTGTCTCAGAGGTAGTAAATTGTTACAGGAATAGAATAATTCATTTTTCTCCCATGAGTCAAGGGGTGGATTTGAACCACAGGCCTTACAGTTAGCCTGTTTAGAGCAGCCAATTAATTACCCCACCAGTGCTCCTTTACTTTGATAAATCAATGATTTGGCTCTGCCTATCCTATTGGCTTTATGTCTGCATTTTGCTCACCCTTTCCCCCTAAAATGTTCACAATTATTCATTCTATATGACTCCAATTAAGTTCTTTCCTTGATTGGAAAGCAAGAGGATTAGTACAGACTCCTCCTCACTTCTCCACCCCCGATGCCATCATATCTAGGTCTCCTGCAACCATTCTTAGCTGAATCAGGAGAGGAGACACATTTCCATTTGCCCTCTAAAGTTTGCTATGGGAAAAAAAGAAGACACAAAAAATGTAACCTATAATCTAGTGAATTATACAAAATGGGATCCCTATTAAAATAACTTGCTCCTAAAAATATTCACTGCCCTTGGATTTTCATTCCAATTGGTTTCTCTGCTGAACCAAGGACTAATTCCAAAGGCTTCATCCAGTCTGCTTCCACTATCTGAAGAAAACATTATTCTATATGGCAGAGAACATTGCTGATTCATATTGCTTTATTCTGGGCATTTGAAAGGAGCAATCAAAGGTTAGACTGTAATAAATTTTCATCTCCATCCCTGAACAGAGAGCTACACTGAGGACACTGGTTGAGATAACCACAAGGAGTCTTACACTTTGGATCCTCCACTCTTGAGTCTTTCTTCATATCCCAATCTAATTTCTAGATGCTACAGATGACATTCCCCTTCCTCATGTCCCCAGAATGTCAGACATCAGCAAACCTGAGTTAAGGGAGGGACACTTAGTAATTATTTTTCACCTAGGAACTCTTTGTAGTGCAGTTTGTTAAATGAGAAGAACGACGAGGATGCGGTGGAAGACTTGAAGTACCACTTGTGAGGTGATAAAATCCATTCTGATCTTGGCTAACTCTTGGTTGCCATGGCAATACCATTGCTACAGCACTTGGACTGCTTGAAGAGCTTGCTGGAAGGCATCATTGAGGCTGCCTTTGGTTAATCAGTCCTGAAGCTGAGGGAATTCCCTTCTCTAGAACAGTACTTTCCCTGTTTTCATCAGGAAAGAGAAATTCCAATTTAAAGACATCTATTTGTGTGGTCCAAAGGCATTCATTAATGTTGGATTACGATCAACTGGAAAATAGAGGAAAACAACATAGACTCACTACTGCCAAGGACTGACATTAGTGACAAACACAATGGTACCAAAATGTAGGTTTCCTTTCATTCTCACTGCCACATATTCTTATGAACTGCTACTCATGTTCCAGCCCCTTGAGATCTTGCTTGCACTTCCATCCCAATAGGATTCTGTTGTTTTATCATTTGCATTTGCACTTTGGTGGAGACCTGAAAGGCTGTTGAAGGTGAGTACCCTGTCCAATGATAGGGGTATCTCTGCATCTTTTCCTTTCTCTTGCCTACCCTTAGAATATAGAATGTCCATACTATATGTAGGTAACTAATAGTTTGTTTTTCATCTGGGTTTCTTATTGCAAAAATGTTAGTGAAAAATGTGCTTGATAAAATCTATGCATGGATTTATATAAAAGCTGTAAGATCCTCCCCCTGGAGGGAGTGGGGGGAGAGAGCATATGGAAATGGATAGTTGATGTCCAAAAAGGTAAAGGGCATGGCTACCATGAAGGATTCCTAAGAAAGGTCATTAAACAGATTCCTAAGAAAGTTTGCATCTGTTGCTTGAATTTGCACAGTGGTGTAAGATGAAAAGAAAAGAAGATAGTTTGGATGGAGGTAAGTATTCCACATACAAAAAGGCAAAACATAGAAATTCAAGGAAATTCTAGAAAAGATGAGAGATGTCTGGATAATATCAAGAAACTAGGAATAGGATGTGTGAACTTCCTCAGCACCAATACCCTGCCAAGAATTCTTGTGGAGAACTGAATAGAGAAATCAATATACATCCTTTAACCGAGCTTCTCTTAGAACCCCATAGATACTTGGTGCTAGTCTTACAAAGTGCTTTGTGTGCTTGGATTTCTTGAGAAAATTGCTGACATTGTGTCCATGTTGCTAGACTATGTGGCAGAGGACAGTTGACATTTCAAGTAGGGGAGGGAAAAGATATGCCCACTCAATCAGACCTAGCCTATTTGCTGGCAGAGACAAAACACATAGAGCCTGGTAGGAGAATCAAGCTTCTGACTTTTCCTTGAAGACTTGTTATCCTATACTTCAGTGCTGTTCATGGATGTGCATCCCCATTTCCCTAATTAATGTTGTCAACAAGGAAGTTCATTTTCTTCATTGCAACATGTCATGGGCACATTTCCCATATGGATTGAAAATGTGATTCAAAAATGTTAAGGTCAACTTAAATGTTATCTTCTTCTCCAGCATCTCCTTCAGATGAATCCTGTTTTTAAAATATTTAATATTTAGCATACTACCCAGTATACTTTTCATAGCCAACATAAAAACATTAATAATTTCTAAGTTCGGTATAATGTGAAGTTTTTCTCTTTGTATTATCTCAGTTATGCTAAGCATAGGAAGAGGGTTTTCTTCTTTTCTAGATAAGGATACATTGAGTATGTTATCCAAATAAGAGCATCTACTTTGGTTAAGAATTAATTTTGGTAATAAAGTGATTGCAATTTAAGCTTAAATAAATGATGCACATACTTATTTAATGTGCAGTACACTTTTCCTTTTTAAATAATAAAAACACCTAAACATAAGAACAAATGATAATGAAAACCCTCTGTCATTGGAATTACAGGGAACCTATCAGACAGAATCCTGATAATATAGTGGGTTACACATTGGTCTATTCACCATAGGGCCAGCCGTTCCAATTGACCAGTAGCTCATTTGGAGAAAGACAAAACTCTCTGCTTCCTTTAGAATTTACAGTCTTAGAAACCCACAAGGACAATGTTAACCAGTTCATGTGATCACTATGAGTCATAATTGAATTGATGGCAGCAAATTTATTTTGTTGTTTATAAATTTGATAGGTCCGAGTAGAACTGCCTCATAGGATTTTTAGGTGGTATTAATTCCAAAGGCAATTACCATATCTTAATCCTGTAGGTAAGTTAGTATGTTCAAGTCATCAATCTTTAGGAGAAAAGGTAAGCTTTTTAGTCAGTGTGACACCCTGGGCCACTAATAGTAATACAGTAGGAATAAACTCAAGCTCTCATTGGTATATCAAGAGAAGCCAAGGGGTAACTGGCATACATAGAATCATCTTCCTCAGATATATATGTTACCTTGTATAGGTCTTGATTCTTAGGGGCGTCACAGTTTTATAACAATGTGACGGCTGAGCCCCGGTGGTGTAAGTGGTTGAGTGCGGGACTGCGGCCCATGAGCTTGGTGGTTCAAATCCAGTGGTGGCTCTCAGGAGCAGAGCTGGGTAGCTCCCACGACAACCAGAGGGCAGTGATAACCCCCAAATAACAACAACAACAAAAAAACAATGTGACTTGACAAATTATGGAATGTTGCAATCATCCTGAACTATATGCTCTGATGCAATCAGTCAATTCAAGGTAAAAGGATCAGATGGGATACAATACCCTTATTAATTTTATAACTCTGATCTATGTAAGCAGACTTTCTTTGGATTATGCTTTTATAAGTGAGAAAAGGAGAGAAGAGGGAGAGGAAACTGTGAAAGGGGGACTTCAGTGCCATAAAAAAAAAAAGAGCTGAGAGGGACAGGTGTCACTGTGCTTCAGAGTCCCTGTGACCGAGAACTTCCCAGGTCCAAGGGTCAACTGATGCCAAAAATCATAAAGATCTATAAGGGATAGTGGTCCCATGGTGATGGAAAAAAGATGGGGATCTTTCTACCAAACTTTGAGCTGAAAGAAAACAGAAACACAAGCATTCATCTAGATCCAGTACCCTGAGTTTGAAATTCTCTCTTCCTATGAACTATGGAAGAATGGATTTGCTTATGAAAACCATCTGATTCTGGCATTTTTGTTATAGCAACACTATAACCCAGAGTCACCTTGCACACAAAAGTAACGTCAAATCCTGTATGGGATTAAACAATTTGTCTCCGACTCACTTCTCTTCACCCAAACCTGTGTTTGCTTATTCTCATTCATCCCTGAAGCTCTTACTCCTGATCTCAATTTTCAATCACTACTTTCCAGTGCTATCTTAGAACAAAAAGGTATATAAAGCCCTACAGGGCTGATACCCGGTGGTGTAAGTGGTTGAGTGTGAAACTGCAGCCCGTGGGCTTGGTGGTTCAAATCCAGCAGCAGCTCTCAGGAGCGGCACTGGGTAGCTCCCACAACCACCAGAGGCAGTGATGCCCACTAAAAAAAAAAGCCCTACACCTGGAAAATAACATCCCACAACTCATAGATTAACTTATCCTTCTCAGAGTAAAACTATTAATTTTTGCAAAGAGGCAGAGACAAAATGAATTGGAGTGACTTATTGCTGACCTAACATAAGCAAGCAGACTTTGGAAAAATGTTCAGTTCTTGGTGATAAAACAGAATAGAGTTATTCTAATCAGATACTTTGAGGTTGCCATCATGTTATAACTGCTGTATCTAATTAATCTTTTTATTTACAAGCAGCAATATTAGTTTCCAGGCCCACAGTTGAATTGAAAATACAGGTTTTCAGAATTTCTCTTGATTGTGACAAACTCTTAAATGTGTCGGTGACCACTCCCCAAAGCATAGTGAGCACTGACACAAATGTCAGTATGAATAATTCCTGTAAAATATTTACATCCAGACATACACATTCATCTTTAAATAAGAAAACAAAAATGTATCATCAAGCAAATGGTGCAAATTCATAGCTATAATAAATCAAAGATCATAGAGTATAAATGTTCAAATAATAAGTGCACTCTACAATTAATTGCAATATTCAAATGGAAAACATCAAACTATAGCCACAAATGAGTTCCTTTTCTTTGAGTCTTTAATGTACAATGAGTCTTATATTTAAAACATAGTGAATTCTAGTGAAGACACATCAACCCATGAAGGCTTTCTGAGTGATGTACTAGGTAATGCCAAGGATCAGAAATAGGCATCAGAGCACAGTTCTAGTTTTGAGGTTCTAATTCCCAAGCAGGAAAGGAATCCTGAGATTGTTTTGTGAGGACAGAAAAATATAATATAATTATTTTCCTAACCCATTACTCAACACTGCAGCAATTTGGTTTTGAGATCATAGTCCTGAAGAATTGGGGTGAGATATGTTCTGTGTCTGCTGAAGACCTTTCTAGATATGGTGTCAGATGTGTTGAAGTCATTTTCAGACACCGACTTTCACTTCCTCACATCAGGATTGATACCTGGACAATGGTGCATTACAGTTTCAACCCTACCACTACTAGTTCCACCTTGGGGATTTGGTTCAGATAAGAGGTTATCAAGAAAGCAATTAGATCCTGAGGGATCAAAGGAGGTGTTTTTCTAGTATTTTTGCTTCAGGGACTAGTAACTTGGCTTTGGTGAAATGTGCACATTAAATTCAAGAGATCTTGAGAGGGTTTTTAAATTTTAATTGCTGAAAATATCTTGTTATCATGTTTTCCTGTGAGATTCACATAGCCCTAAATGCTTTCCAGTATGAAAATAATTCTTCATTTTAGTGTTTTACTTGAAAAAGTAGGGTGTGCTGAGATTCAGTAAAGAACAACATCTCATCCTGTTGGTTAGTAAGAATATATCATTGCTTTCTAAATGTGTGCGGCCTATTGGCCTATAGGTGTATGAAATCTCTGGTTCTAGAATGAGCCTCACCTATGATTCTGCAAAGTACGATTTTTTGAATAAATTTGAAAAACTGGAGTTTTATTATATGCTATGAATGATATGAGCCAGAAAAGGACCCCTGGGGGCAGACTGGCTACCTTGGGAAGCTAGCTACCTGCAAGTTCAATATTTGGAAGCCAAGAGGTGCTCTGCAAATACATGATATTTTTATCTTGGCTAAAATAGTTTAGGTTAAGAAAATAATTCAAAAAATATAGAATTAAGTGATATAAAGTAAATTCTAGGGCTGCCAATTATGCAATTCTTTAGTTTTACTATGGAGAAAGACTTTACACTCCCATAAACAGTTACGGTTTCAGAAACTCTAAGGGGCAGTTCTTTTTTTATTTTTAAAATTTACTAGCACTTCATCCATATGTCATATGATTCAATAATTCAATAATAGTGTGAAGAGTTATACAATTATAACCACAGTCAATTCTAGGACATGTTTTCTTCCTTGTGCTCAGTTATTCGTGTAACTGTTTATTTTCTAACTGTAGCAAAAATATACACAAAATTCTGAAATTCAATAACTTCTATGTGTATCATTCAGTGTCATTGATCATATCTATTTTGTGAAACCATTATTACTATCCTTTTCAAATTACTTTACCACCATTGACATAAACTCCATCATCCCTAAGCAACAACACTTCCTCCTCACAGGAGTAGTTTTACCCTGTCTGACAGGGTCAGTATGAATTGACATTGACTCAATGGCTATGAATTTTGGTTAGTTTTCTTATTTGATTGCTTTTTAATCAAAAGATAATTATCACTACTCTACAGTAACTAATTAACAATGAGGAATGTGTGGAAAGAGTTGTGAAATAAAACATTCATAGCAAGCATGTGATTAAGAACCATTAGATGCATTAAATGCTTTATTAATGATGGTATTGTTAAATACTTGTTAGCACTTTGTCCTGGAACATTATTTAGAACATTTGATATCTTTTGTGAAATGAAAAACTGGCAGTAAAAAGTAAAAGTGTCAAAGTACATATTTTAAAAAATAATTCTATTGGGGCTCTTCTAGCTCTTATCATAATCCAAATATCCATCCAATGTATCACAACATTGGTACATGTGCTGCCATCATCATTTTCAAAACATTTTCTTTCTACTTCAGCCCTTGGTATCAGCTCATTTTCCACCTCCCACCTTCCTTCCCCCTTAAACCATTGATAATTTTCTTTTTCATGTCTTACATCGACTGCAGTCTGTTCTGGAGGGACATTGGAATAGAAAGACGGGGTAAAAGGAAAGGAGGTGCCAATAAACCCAGGGACAAGGGAACAATAATTGATCTAAAATTAATGGTGAGGAGGTCATAGGATGCCTGATGGAACTTAATCAAGTGAGATGTAGCCAATGGGAATTACTGAAACAGAGAAAGGAGTTTGTGGGAAGCTGAATGCTGTTCCCATCCCTCAGTGGCTCCTTTATTGACCTTTTGTATTGTAACGGCTTGCCGGCAAGATAACCTTTGAATCCATGGGTTCACCTAATTAGCATGCGGAACTGTTTGAGCTCACCTAATTAGCATGTGGACCTGCTTGAGAACTGCTTCCTGCCATTTTTTTTTCCTGCCGTGTTTTTGTAGCTATGTGTATGATTGGCTGATTATCCCTACCCCTCATTTCCATAAGTTGTACCTCCTCTTTCTGTTGCTAGCCTATATTAACCCTGCTTTTGGCTCAATAAATGAGACTTGATCAGAATCCTGTCTTATCTCCATTTCTTGCGTCTCTTGCCCTCTCCATTCCCAGTCTCCCTTTCAGGAACTCATGTTGACTGATCCACAGGTCGGATCAGGAGTTGATCATGATAGTGGGACAAAATGAAAGTAAATGAAAAGAGAGGAAAGAACTAAGGTAAAACTAAGGTTTTAAGGTAACAGTTGGACATTAGGCCTATACAAATACTCCCTCAAAACAATTACCTGGAATTCTGTGAGGCTCACCTTCCCTACACAGTCGCTGAAGACAAAATGGGTGCATAAGCAAACGTGATGAAGAAAGCTGATGGTGCCTGGCTATCTAAAAATTTAGCCTCAGGGGTTTTAAAGACTTGAAGGTAAACAAGCAGCCATCGAGCTGAGAAGCAACAAAGTCCATATGAAAAAAAGACACCAGCCAGTGTGATCATGAGGTGTGTATGGGAGACCAGGTATCAAGCATCAAAAACCTAAAACAAAGTACACATTTTTGGGCAAAGCCCCGGTGGCATAAGTGGTTGAGTGCGGGACTGTGGCCCGCGGGCTTGGCGATTCAAATCCAGTGGCAGCTGTCAGGAGCAGCACTGGGTAGCTCCCATGACCACCAGAGGGCAATGAGGCCCCCAAACAAAACAAAACAAAATTTTTAAGTACATATTTTTACGGGAACAGCAAATCTCTGAAGTTTCCACAGTCCAGATTGTCACTGATAGCTTACTAGAGATAATTCAGCTTTTTCTGCAGAAAGCTATCAATGATATTGAAAGCCCCAAATCATTTGCAAAGTTACCACATAGATTAAGCCTCCCGTAAATTCCTTCTATGAACCAGGGATGTCAGAAGTCTTGCCTTGGGTCAGAGAGAAAGTGAATTACCTTCATGCCTTTTCCAGCCAGCCAAGAAAGAGCAAAGTCTTTCCTAGGGACGTGTCTGATTACATGCTGAATGGAGAACAGAATAAATCAGGCCCCAGATCAATCTTCTAAGCTCTTTTATATACCATAATATACATTTCCCAATCATGGTCTCATTCCTTTTTTCTGTAACTGAGATGTCTTTTTCAGATTTTTAGATTTTCCTTTTTAGGATGTAATAAATATTCCCATCTAAGTATACTTGAGATTTGGGAGTCCTGGTGGAATAATGATTACAAGATGTTGATTGGAAGATCAATAGCGTCAATCCACCTGTCTCTTTGTAGGAGAGAGATGGTGCTTTTTGACTCAATGTATAATTATAGCCGCAGAACCCTACAGGGACAGTTCTACACTGTCCTATTGGTCTGCCATACGTTAGAACCAAGTTGGTGGCAATGAATTTTAGACAATGTTGTCCTAAAACATCTTCTACAAGTCATTGTGATTAGCTGATGATTGAAAAGTCAAGTGTGATGCCTGACAAAGAAAAGATGTGATGAGATCAGTTCAATAACAGGATTCACTTGAGGGGAAATTAAAAGTATCCTATGGCCACAAAGATGAACTCTTGTACCAGTGTTAACCATAAACTTGATTTACTGTACTTCTGGCATTCCCAAAAGGTCATTCTTATTAAATTTTTAATAATTAACTTATGAATTTTCCCCAAATTTCTAAATTGCAAGTTGGGTGAAGACTTACAGAGCAGATCACCAGTTTCACATGAATCCAGTCATGCACTGTCCACATCTCACTCAAGGAAACTCCCTCAGAGCATCCCCACCTATCCAGCTTCCTTCTGCGGTTTCCTGTTTCCATTCCTCCTGGTCTAACCTGTGTGAACTTTGTCTTTGGGTAAATTCTGTGTTCTTGTCTCAAGTGGTTGATTAGTGTAAGCTGTGCTTACCTTACTAATGTTATTGTTCCTCTTATAGACTTGTCTATTGTTTGGTTAAAAAAAAAAGGTGTAAGAGGTGAATTCTGTTCCAGAGCTGAAGAGTGACTAAAAGCTATAATTTCAGGTGTTGCAAGGACTTGGAATAAGGACAGGAACTTATTTTAAAGAAGTTTTAAGAAATTGACACAAATGGTGAATCGGCGAGAAAAAAGCTTGGAACATTCTGCCAAGGGTTTTTTGGTTGTTTTGTTTTGTTTTTGCTTCTTTTTTAAAAAAAACCGTGACAGTGCACATTCATTCTATAAGGATAGCAAGGATTTTCTTATGAAATTTTCAGTGGGAAAGTTGACCTTGTCGACTGTAAACCCTAATTTTGACACAGCAGATTTCTTTTTCTTACCCACAATCAAGGACATTTAAAGGATTGACTTGTGACCAGTGCATATGTTACAGCTGTCTGTTTGCCATGTAAATTGAAAAGTTCAGAATCTTTAGGCAAGGGTTGTTGTTGTTGTTCTGTTTTGTTTTACGCCATCCACTCTGTTCCAAATCATAGGGACCCTATTCACAACAGAAAGAAATAGCACTCAGTGTTGGTCAACCATCACAATCATTCTTATATTTGAGGTATTCGTTGCGGTCGCTTTGTCAATCCACATCTTCTAGAGCCTTCCGTTTTTCACTACCCCTCCACCTTACCAGGCATGAAGTCTGTTTCCAGGGACTTGTCACTCCTGATGACAGGCCCACAGTACATGAGATAAAGTCTGACTATGCTTACTTCTGATGGCATAGTGACTACCTACTGTGATGCAGGCTGCATGGTCAGCCATTCCAACCTACCAGCAACTCCCAGGGAAAAAGACCATGCTCTGTATTCACACAGAGAGCCATAGTCTCAGAAACCAACAGGCTGTCATTGATCTAGAACACATCCTTTGCATATAAGTTTCTGACAATACCTTCCTCCAATCTTGATACTGCATTAATCTTCATATAATAATTCAGCTTCTATAATTATTTGCTCAGCATAAAGATTGAGGAGATACCCTCGAATACACATTAACTGATGCTAGATGTTTCAGTATTCCCCTTTTCATTTTGAGAATCTGTTTCTTGCTCACTGTAGTTTCAATATGAGAAAGAACAATGATGTGTTCTATTTCTCCAAGTCTTTTCAAGACTATAACTGAATTTTTATGACTCACACAAGTGAACACCTTTGCATAGTCAATGAAACACAAGGAAGCATACTTCTGGAATTTTCTGCCTTTGTCCGAAGTTTATATCACAGCAAGAATTATATTCCTTGTCGCATTTTCTTTGCCGAACCCCATCTGAACCTCTGTCAGCAACTGGTCAATGTACTGCTATTTGTGCCCCACAAACCCAATCATTGTTGGAATAATCTTCAGCAAAATTTTACTTGCATATGATATTAATTATATTGTTTTATAATTTGAGTATTCTGTTGGGTTGCTTTTCATTAGAATGGGTAAAAATAGGAATCTTTTCCAGGTGGTAGGCCAAAATGTTGTCTTCTAAATTTTCTGCCTTAAAGAGTGTTTCCAGTGCATCATGAGCTTGTTGAAACATCTCAAGAAGTATTTCTTCCCTCAGTACCATTAGTTTTACTCATATATTGCCTTGAAATGATTGAATTTCAATTAGTTTTCCTTTGTACAGTGACTGTATATTCTTTTCATCTTTTTTGGATGCTTCCTGCATCATTCAATAAATTCCTCAAATCTTTTAATAATTACACCTTGATGCTTGACTTTTCCCCCTTACTTCCTTGCTTAAGATATACTGAGAATTATGTGAGCCCACAGTAAAAAAATTCAAAGAAAATAAAATAAATCAAACAAACCAGGGGAATAATGGGGAGCTGATATCAGAGGTTCAAGTAGGAAGAGAATACTTTGAAAATGATGATGACAACATATGTGCAAAAGTGCTTGACACGATGGATAAATGTATTGTGATAAGAGATATAAAAGTTCCCAATAAATGTATTTAATTTTAAGAAAAGATATGCTGAGAATGTTTTTCCCTTTTGTTTTAATAAATAGGTCCTTGCACATGTCATTATAATATTTAAGTTTATCTTCTTGAACCAAATTTTCAAATATTCTGTTCATATTTTTCTGTTATTATTTCTTCTATATGCCTTAGTGATTCTATGATAAGAACAAATTTCAGAGTCATTTCTCCAATATCCCTTTTGATTTTTTTTCTTTCCTGGTACTTAAGTGAACTTTTGATTTCTACATTTATGATGTCTTCTGACAGCTCACCAGAACTTCAGTCAATGAATCTAATACATCAAATCTGTTCAGGTGGGATATACTCAATGTCATATTTTGGCTCTCATTGACTTAATTTTATTTTCCTCTGACTCAGCTAGAACTTACATAATGATCAATTGGTGGGGTATTCCACAATTTCTCTAGGCTGGATTTCACTGGTAATATTGAGATTTTCTATCATCTCTTCTTATAGATAGAATGAGTGTGATTTCTGTATCTTAATGTATAGTTCCTATTGTTTTATTAAGCCAAGGTAGGTTCTATGAAAAAATTGTTGGTCTTGCAAAATTCTATCATCTGATCTGCAGCTTCATTTTTATCATCATCCTAATATTTTTCATCAACTCTTTCTTCTTCTTTGCTTCCTCTTTTTGAATTATACTCACCAGTAATTATCAAGACATCTTGACTTCATGTTTAAATGATTTTGGACTGAAGGTGTTGATAGAATTCTAAATTTTATATATTACTAGATTTAATGCTTGGTGCATACATTTGGATAAGAGTTGTACAGAATGGATTCCCTTGTACATGTATCAACATTATCCTGTCACAGAAAGCATTGAATTTCAAGATAGATCTTGGAATATTCTGTTCAATGCTGAATCCAAAGTCATTCTTTTTTATTATGTCATGTCTGACATAGTAAACCACATAATTTTCTGTCTCTAAATGGCCAACATTACTCCATTTCAGCTAACTAATACTTAGAATACACTCTATATGAATACCATTTCATTTTAATAACTTCCAATTTTTTTCTAATTTCATGTTTTATACAATAGAATCATTAGTTGATGTCTGAAGCTGTTTGTTTTTTCTTCATCTCATTTTTGGTCATGCTCCATCAGCCAACATTACTCACAAAGTCTTTACTACATCTCAATCATTATGATCAATACTACTTTAAGAAGGCAACCCTACCTAGGTCATATTTTGAATGGCTTCCTGTCTGAGGGACTCATCTTTTGGCCCTATCTCTGACAATAATCTGCATCTGTTCATTAGACATTTAGTGTCTTACGATGTTTTGATGCTATTCCTAAGTTTTTAGGTGACTAATTCAACTCAGGGCTTCTTCTTAGTATTCTGTTGTTAGTTTCAAAGTTCTGCTGAAACCTGTTAACCATGGGTGACCCAGAGACACACCTTCCAGAATCACAGCAAGACACAAGCCACCACAGTATGATACAATTGCTGACACGTGGTAGGAAGGAAGGACTCTCATTCACTGATATCAAGTCTATGCTGACCCTTAAGACAGAGTCGAACAGCCACTGTGTGTTTCTAAAAGTGTAACTCTATGGGAACTTGTCCTATCAATTCTCCCAAGAGAGAAAGGCTAGAGGAATGGAAATATGGCCACAGAAGGAGAACAATTTATATTAAGACTGGATTTAGAAGCAATAGTCTTGCCATTTTATATTTTTGTTTTTCAATGTTTCCAAATTTTATAAAATCCTTTTGAATTTATCAGAGTATATCATCTTTAAGACATTACTCAAGCATTAAGTTTCAATATAAAAAATTCCAAGGGCAAAGTATTAAATGATGCAGGAAGCATCCAAAGAAAATGGAAAGAGTACACAGAGCCACTGTACCCCCAAAAGTTGGTTGACATTAAACCATCTCATGAGATAGTTTATGAATGAGAGCTCATAGTGCTTCAGCACCGACAGTATTAGCTAGAACCAAGTGTCCAGGAATTGATGAAATACCAATTGAAATGTTTCAACAGGTTGATGAAACACTTATCTGTCTATGCCAGGAAATTTAGAAGACAGTTGACAAAATGGATATGAGAGATCCATATTTGCATCCATTCCAAAGAAAGTTTTCTTACAAACTTGTCATGTTATCTCCAGCATTTTTCTACCATGATGATCATATACAATTATATCATTGTATGAGCTATTATCTAAGTTAAAAAGTGCACAGCATTGCTTTTTGAGAATGGTGAGCTGCTAAAAGTTTGTAAAATTAGATGTTGTGAATAAGTGTAAACAATTTTGTAAGTGAATATAAAAGTCCTATTCTCACCCTCAGAGCCATTGGAGGGTTGGAATTCCTAACCTTCTGCAGTTTCATGCTTACCTGACAGTGTCCACAGAGTTGGAAGGTAGACATGTATTAACTTGGGTGAAGACAAAACCAATATATAAGAAGAAAAGGATATCAGAAAACTCTTGGAAACAGAGGAAGATGCTGACAGGAGTGCCCAAATTAAAATCAATAAGGGTAAACACTATTATCTACATAATCCTGCAATAGTGGTGATCTAAAATGGGATGCCAGGATAGACACACAGGATGAATGGTTTGGGAGAGGGAGTGGAATATATATACTGATAGTGAATTTTTATTTTTAAAAAATTCCAGAGGGGATTTCTACTTGTATATTTATTTATACTGAATATCAATCCAGGAATATGGAAGAGCATACAACAATAGCAAAACACCTAGAGAAGATGAATCATAGCACCTGATTATTCAGAAGGATGGTATTAAGGGACACTAAGGTCAATTCAGTATCTGACAATGTTCTGTTGCTCATCCCTCTGAAGCAGACAACCTCTTCGTTCTTTGTAGGCTGTTCTCAGTCAGGAAGCTATGCTGAAATCTGTTTTATTTGGGTAACCCTACCAGTATTTTTAAGACAAGTAACGTAATGCACTGCAATGCACAAATCACCTCAGTATCACAAACTGACAAAAAAAATAGTGAAGAACTTAGGAACAATTGTGAGGATGGTATTGGACTGAGCGGTCTTTTATTGTTCTCCATAGAGTTATAAGTTGGAGTCAATATGCCACAGAATTTAACAACATAACTGATTAGCATAACCCAGTCCACAAAGATAATTCTCTATATCATACTTTAGCAAGTAAAGACAGGTCTTTCAAATTCTGAGCAGCCATTTCAGACTCAACTATTCATCACTTTTCATCCATTATAGGAGTAAATAAAACTGAAGAAGCGTGGAATCCTTTAGTCCAGTTGACTTTGCAAAAGTTAGCCTTCAAGACCTTGAGACTGCAAACCTAGATGATTTCCACCTACTATAATTAAAAGCTCTGAACAGGTTCACATAAGGAAGTCCTGAGTGGATTGGTAGGAAAATGTAGAACAAAATTCAAATTCATAAGAAAGATCAGAGTTATTGTTAAGTAGATGGGTGGCACCATCAAAGCTATGCATTGTTGTTACCCTTCAGTTTTACAACTAAACTTGCCCCACGAAGTAATTTTCAGGCCAAAAATATAAAAGAAGGATAGACCCCCCCCCCCTCTAAAAAAACTGGAATTTTTCAAAATTATGCATTTATTTTATATTTACAAAACAACTTTATCACCTTCAAATTACACTCTACTATACTTAAAATGCATATTGATTCTGCAAGTCCATTTTGAAAACATTTGTCAGACTCATCTGTCTAGATGGCTGACAGCACCTCCCTCACTTTTTCTTCACCTCTTCTATCTCAGCAAAACACAATACTTTCATGGCCCACTTCATTTATAGGGTTGGGAAGCTAGGGAAAGTCACACTGAGTGAGATTAGGTGAGTAAGGTGCGTGGGGCAAAAAAAGGCATGATGTTTGTGGCACAAAACCGGCGCACTGAGAAGGCTGCGTGAGCAGATGCATTGCCATGATAGCAGAACCAGACCAGTCCTCTGCCACAAATCAGGTCTTGTTATGCAATATCAGATCTAGTTATAACACGGTTATGCAATCTCTTCGGAACCTCTAAAAAGATAGCTTGATTAATAGTCTGACTTGGTGGAATGAACTCCAAATGTACTAGGAGTTGACATTTTCTTCAGTTCAGAAGGCTTGTCATCAGTTGATGTTTCACCTCTTTTGAAATGAGAAGACCACTGAAACACTTGAGTTTTTCCCATAATGCTGCCCTTGTAAATTGTGTTCAACATCACAACAATTTCTGCTGCTTTTTCCCAAGCAGTAAACAAAATTTCATAGCAGCATATTGTTTTCTTAAATCGGCCACCACAAAAAAATGAGGTTCAAGTGGCAATGTTTTCTACGAAAAATTTCACTGTGATCAGAGAGAACCTTCCCAGAGGACACCACTGGATGCACTAAATCAGAGTGAATTTCTAAAAACCTGCCTCGTGGAAAGAAAATGTGTACTAGGAAAGTGCATCAGCACATTTTTCCATATGTGGGGGAAAGTAATATACCCTCATAAGTCTATAATAGGAACAATATCATCAAAGATGAATGTATTGCTTATAATAACCATGTAAATGTTTAACAATTAAGTTACTCATTGCATTCTCACTTTAAAATTTAACCTATCTTTCTTCCTTTATCTGTCCTTCTCCCTCATGTGGCTTACCCAACCTCTTACCCTGAGTTAATATCTGTCAACCCAATAGTCACTTGTTTCATGTCCTCCATCCCTTCATTATTTAAAAATCTGTTCTCTTTGGATTGAACATCTATATCTTATATTTTCTTCCTTATAATTAATTCAGACAAAATTTGTTATTTTGGAATTGAGTCATTTAACTCAACATAATGACCTCCAAGTCTACCTAATCCATGCAGTGCTTCATGGTGTCATCAATGTTTGTTTATTTGTTTGTTTTCAGAGCTGCATAGTATTCCATTGTGTGTATATACATTGCATTATTCTTTCTTTTACTGATAGACATTTGTGTTGTTTTCACATTATTGCTATTGTGAACAGTTCTGCAATGAACAGAGGGGTGCAATTGTCTGTTCATCAGCTTTATGCCCAGCAGAGGTATTCCTGGATTATATGGAATCTCTATCCCCAGTTGTTTGAAGTAACAACATATCACTTTTAACTATGGTTACACATATTTTCATTACCATAAGCAGTGTATGGGTTTTATAATCTTTCCACTGATTCTCCCTCCTTTGTTATTTTCAGTATATTTGTTTATTATGATTTTAAATAATTTTATTGGGGGCTCATACAGCTCATAATAATCCACACATACATCAATTGTAAGAAAAGCACACTTGTACATTTGTTGCCATCATCATTCTCAAAACCTTTTATTTCTACTTAAACCCTTGGTATTACCTCTTCATATGTCCCCTCTCTTCCCCTTCCTCATGAAACATTAATTATTTATGAATTGTTATTATTATTAATATTGTACACTGTCCATAGTATTCTTTCAGCCACTTTTTAGTCTTTGATTTCACTGCTGGTGCTAGGTGGCACTTTGTCATAACTTGATCCTCATATTTTGGATGACTCAAGATCATGCTTTGTTTTGTTTTTTCATATATTTGTTACTCATTTGCTAGCTGCTTTTTAATTGGGGCAATTTGTCTTTTTCTTATTGAAGAATTTGGAAATATAAGCCTCTCTACCTAATTCTCTCTCTCTCTCTCTCTCTCTCTCTCACACACACACACACACACACACACACACACACACACATGCGCGTACGCGCATACTACACCAGGTCTAGATGAGAACAACCAAATGAAGCACTTTTAGATTCCTGACTTATAGACATTGTGATGTAATATTATTTGTTGGTTTGTCTCCCCTCCCCTCAAAAAAGAATAATAGAGACATTTGCGAGCCAAAGGACAGTCTTCACCCAAAGAATTCACCCAAAGAATAGCATGTAGAAATGTGAGAAGAGAAGGGGAAATGGAGATGAAAACCCCAGGAAGAAGAAAGAATATTTGTGAACTGTGGCCTGAAAAGTTTCCTATATAATAAAAATTTGCTATTTGTTATTATAGATCAAAATGAACTTAAAACAGGAAACTAAACATGATTTTAAATATCGGATATCATGATTTATTTTGCCTTTGCATTACAATTTGCTTCCAGGTGTAAATGTTCATGCTGTATAAAATTTGAAGACTTCATGATAGACTTTGACTTTTTAAATAGCAACATCTGCCAATCTGGTAGTTAATGCTACCACCAGCATATATAACACTTGTCAGCTAGTTTATGCCTGATCTTAATAATATTGGAAGGGGGATGCTAAGATTCAGAAGCAATAACTATGAATATAAAAAGAGATACATCCAGGTGATTTAGATTAGATTTGACTATAATTTCAGAGGTGGTATGAATGGATGACGCTATAAGCAAAAATTTTGTTTTTAGCCAGAGGTTGAGAGTTTTTTTGTTTTTGTCTTTGATTTTGATTTCTGAAGAAAATTCAATTGTCATTATGAAGTAATATAAATCGTTTGAAGTTGAATGATCTTTATGGCTTCACCAATAGCAAATACACTCTGGATGTAGCCATGTGACAAGTATGGTATACTGACATTTTTATTACAAAGCAGAAGCAGTGGCAACACACCTTGGTCTGCTGAAAGCTGTTCAATGTGTCCTAGCAAGCGTAAGGATTCTCTCCTCACCCACTGTTGTTAAAAGTCACAGAAAAATAGAATCAGTTCCTCCGTGGGCAAAAGGAGTTGCAGGAGAAGCTGTAGTGAGGAGGTGAGAATCCAAAACCCACTGAATCACCGGATGGATCCAATTCATGATCACAATTTGTCTGTGAGGAACGTTTTCATAGGGAATGTTGACTCTTGGGAAAGAAATCCAGTGCACTTCCTCATGCTAAGACCACCTCCACGCCCTGAGCCCTTTCCTCCTTGACGAAAGGCCACAGCCACACTAGAAATTCCCACCTATTCTGCTTTTGTGATCTTTCTCATGCAGATCAAGTATGAAAGTGATGACTATCCACGTTTCAGGGCCCAGATCTGCTGGAATGCTAGGTCCTCTGGGTTTCTGGCTAGTAAATGTTTCCTCCTTCAAGTTCTCTTGTCATTCCCAATCTTGCTGTTGCATGTGCGATTTTGCTGGTACAGTTGTGACAAAAAAACAAGGTCCTTTCTAGGGCTAGACTACTGTTGTAGGCTCTGTGTGCTCCAGAGAAAAGAGAGTATGGATCTTTCTCCTAAGCTGTCTTTGAGAAGATCAGTTACAGTGGGGGAAAATATACACCTTATTTAGTTTTCCATGCGTATTTGATTTCACTAAATCAAATCAGTCCACTACCATCAAGTCAATTCTAACTCTTAGAGACCTTACAGGAAATAAAACGAACTGTTCGCTAGGGTTTGCGTGGCAAACTTTATAGGAAAAATAGCCTCACCTTTCTCCCATGTTGTATTTCTTATATTTGAACCATTGACCTTGAGGTTAGCAGCCCAATTCTTAACCTACAACAGTACAGGTATTTCCTCTAAAGTCATCGGATTGGCCTACACAACCATGGGTACTTACACCATACAGTACAGAGGAGTAGATCTTAAATATGAATTTCAAAGTGCAGCACTTTCCTCTTTGTGTTTGATACATAAAATCTACTCTTCACTACATACCCCCCAAATAAGTAAATAAACCAAAAACCTACCGCTCCTTGCTAAAAGAATACACAGTGTATAATCTACTTCTTTAGGCTTAGACCACATTCCAGCATAAGTAATTTGTAAAGACTTCTGAAGCTAGCAACATCAACATCATTTCTTCTAATTGTTAGACTTCCCACAAAAGCATTCTGGAGAATCCTAAGTGATGGATGATGGCAACATTCGAAGTGTAGAATTTCAGTGCTCACCTGAAACCAGAATATTAACACTTGTGTTTACTGTGTGCCTGCATCTGCATGAAGAATGACCATGTTTCGGCAATTCTGGCATCTACAGCTGCAGTTAGTCGGCATTTATTATAAATCCTACATTTCTTCCTTGACTGATATTTTCAATCCTATTGCCAGAGAGATAGAAGAATGCCACATTAACCTTCTGTTTCACTATGATAACTGTGTTCTGCTCAGAATCCAGTGCTGTTACATAAAACTAGCACTCCAGCCCCAGTCTTTTGGGGGGTCATTAGTAGCTTTGGCTTTCATAATTACTGATGATCCATCATTTTACGGCTCTTATCTCCATGGTTCTTCTTTTATGTAAACACTCTGTTGCAAGGCATTTTTTTCTTCCATTTCTTCAATTGTAAAAACTAGTCTTGTGGCATTAGCTGCCCTCTCACGCTCTCTAGAGAATGGGTATTCTAAAAGTATTTCTGGGCATCAGAAATAAGAGAGAAGAATGGAATTGGGTTATGTACATGTACACACAGTGCATCTGTTGTTCCCTGTGAAGGTTCAGAAAGTTACTAAGAAACCAGAGCATTAAGCATCTTGGGCTTAGAGTGCCAGAACCTAGCTGATAATTTGGTGACCTCACATCTATGACCCAGAGAAATTAACCAGGGTAATCTGTGGGGGAAAGCAGGGTTTGGCCACCTACGGACTCTAACCTCCTGGAAGGTTAGTTTCAAAAATCTGCAGTTTCTTAAACACAGGTCTAGAAATCATTGTTGTGAGGGTGATGATTAAAATATTTTAACAGTAGGCAAAATTCATTGCCAGAATTTATAGCATAGCATTCTAGACCTTTAGATGTTTTAAAATAAATGTCCTTGAATTTAGGCAATGTGTGTTTTCTCAAAGGAAAAGTTAATTATGTCTCAGAGAACAAAGATTTATCTCATCAGAAACGCTAGAACGGTCTTCACGACTTCTCCTTGTTTTGACAGTTATAATGGGGAAGAAATGTTATTGTAACCTTCTGCTTAAATTAAAGTGCATCTTTTTAAATAACTAGGCTTCCTGGAATATGATTTATTATTATTATCATTGTTAGGATAATACAGTGCCTTAAGTACCCAGTCAGAATTACGGATACCAATCTAAAAAGTGGATTTGTTAAAACACACTTGCTCAGATGAAATGGGAGAGATAGATTCACTTGGATGCTCTCCCAGGGGAATGTGGGTGGGTCCAGTGCTGCTTCCTATTTTGAGAAGTTTTGTGAATTAGAGGTGAACTTTGGGAAAAGGAGGGGAGGAGATCAGGCAGAATCACAGTGACCCTCAAACTGTTTTAGTACTAACATGATTTCACTGGCCCCATTGTCTCCTGAAAGGACCGAGTTCATCTTAAATTTCCATGGCCATTCAGTTGAACAAATCTTAAGTGCCAGACCTACACTAGGTATGTGGGATACAAATATAAATTATACATGATTTTTTTGCCTTGAATTTGCTGAGAGCATTATAGAGGTACAAAACACTGAAGAACTAACTCTGCTACTATTATATTTATGACAAACTTATTATTTTTAATTTTTACAGAAAATAGTTGCTTATTGTAGATATTTTATAAAACCCCTTAAAATAATACAAATTGTCCCTCACACCTTGATTGCAAAGATATAACCATTTAAAGGAGGCAATTTTGTTGATATTGTTATAAAAGTTTGCTTATACAATGTTTTCTCTCTTAATAGGCAAATGTCTAAAATATCAGTGGCCTCCATCTAAAGAGAATAAGCTTCTCTTCAGTTGTTGGAAATGAGGTTGTCTCCAAACACAGAAGTTCAGATTGTGGGACAGTGGATCAAAAGCATACCTATAAGAACATGGCAATATCAGACCGTAGCCATAAATAAATTGGCAATCGCATAGGGAATGTTGCTCACGCAGACTGATTGAGATTATGGAAGGAGCGATAATGTGTGATCAGATCCTATTTCTCTGCTACCCGTGAGGTTTTCAGTGGCTCCTTTCCCTGAAGTGGGCATGGTCTTCTTGCTTCTTAGTCCGTTCCCACTCTATTAGCTCAGCGGAAAGCTCACTTAGGATGAACCTACTGATATTTTAAACGCCACCGACATAGCTACCAGCACCACAAGCCACTACAGTGCAGGATTTAAAAGAATGGATGGCAGAGCTTAGCTTCATGTGCTTTATATATTTTATAAAGAGAGACCCATGCCTGGAGAAGAGCCTTCTGCTTGGTAAATAGAGGGGCTGAGAAAAAGATGAAAAGGATTGGCACCGTGGCTTCAAGAAGGGGCTCAAACATAAGACTGATTGTGGGGACGGCGCAGGCCCGGGCAGGGTTTCCTTCGGTGTGCACAGGATCACAATGACTTAGAATTGACCCAATGACACCGAGCCATAACAACAATAATAGGCATTGTGCAATACGCAGTCAGGAAAACAGAACCCATCCTAGGTATTTCTATAAGAAAGAATTTAATATAGAGAACTTGCTGCTTACATCACTCATGGGAAAATCGGAACAAGATAATTCAAAGAAATGCTGGACTCCTGCAACCAGAAAATACAGGAACTGCAGAATTTCCACACATCATCTTAAAGACACACTACAGAGCAGAGTCAGAAAGCAATAAAAACAGACTGTTTGTCTTTTTTCCTCTTATCCAATTGATGGAGTTGAGAGTAAAGACTTTCCTTTCTCCCTTTAACCTTCCTTGTGTCTATGTCTTCCTTTGAAGGAGTTGAAAGCAGAATGTAAACGTGTTTCACAGAAGGCTTCTAGCCCTTCTGAGGTTTAAAAAATGCATGTATGTGTGTGAGTATGTGTATATTTTACCAGAGTAAAAATGTGGATGATATTCAATAGCCATTACCAATTAAAAATAAAAATATAAAACATAGCTTATTGAATTCATACTTCATTCTAGTCACAGGGATTTCACATGCATTCCCACAGGAACCAAATACAAATATTATGGCTCTAAAAGGCAAAACATATACTAATATTATCTTGCTTTGCCAAATAAAACACTGATTGAATTTGAGAAATATTCATTTCTCAAAACACCACCGCCACTAAATGGATTGCCAATCTCAGTCTAGTTGACTGCCAGGTCTAAGTCTGCTTGGAATTTATGCTGCTTCAACTGTCTGATCAATTGATGGTGCAGAAAGAAATTTATTTCTGGATAATTAAATGCACAGTTTCCTATCGCTGTATAAGGAAACCGGAGACCACAACTCAGAAAGCTCCTCCAGTCCCAAGATCATCACTTCTTCTCCTTCCTCTCATCTGTCTAAGTGCCCTCCACATTCTTGTGGATTCCTGTTAGTAGATATTTATCCTGAGATGGTAGAGTTTTGCAAAATTTTAACTTTCCAGTACTATTTCACCTTGGTAGCATTACTATGTATGCTTTCAAATATGTTACATCAGTGCCACCAGCTGAGATGCCTTTGCAGATCTTTTCAATGAAACATAATAAGTCTATTAATAGAGATATTTTGGGTGTTGCTGAGAGGACAGAAGCATGCAATGGATAGTTCCCTACTGTTCCAAACCAATCTTGTTTTATTTTTTTAAATACCTTTCTTTTAGTTCAAAATATGTGACCACTATAAGCAAAGGGAGGAGAAATTGGATATTTGGATGCAGATAGCTAGGCCTTGGACTGAATTTAATATGACCCTGCTAAGCAAGTTTTCTATGTTTGGTTCTTCAAAGTCAAGTAAGAGACTGACTCTCCTTCCTCCTTTCTGAGAGTTAAAGGACAAATACAATTTGTCACAAACGCAAAGGATCTTGCCTTGTAATGAACTTGTAGGTTTTTCTAAGGCTATCCTGACAAAAGGAGACTGTCCCTATGTTCTCCCTCAGAGAAGCTGGTGGATGCAAACCTCCAACTGTTCAATTAGAAATATCAATTCACTGTTATGCATAGGTAAAGACTGTATACATTGTAAGTTTTTCACCTGCATTATCTCATTTGATCATTTCAAGCCACCTATGAAATAGATGGCATACTATATCCTCCTATACAGATGAAGACTACTTCCCATCTACTCAGCATTGTTCTCAGATAGAGTCATCCACTCAGCATTGTTCTCAGATAGAGTCTGTTGTAACCCATGCTCTGGAATTTTCAGACTTGGGACATAGGACTGATACACAGAAGTTGTGAAAGAACAATTCGATAAAAGCGAGCGTGTCATTAGCTACATAGGTCTAATGTCCAAATAAGGTGGTGGATAGTAAATATTAAAAGAATCTTGTTGCAGGAAACAGCAATAGAGAAGAGAATTATGAATCAAGATCCCAGGGTACTCTGGGACCGGGGTAGGGAGTGAGCAGATAATATTCTTTAACTTGAAAGCCCCAACACCGGGCATAATGAAGATCAAACGAAGCATGTTGGTGACATTGATATTCAGGCCATTGCTCAAGTTCTCAGACATAAGGTAGGCAGGAAAGTCTAGCTAAAACTGTAGAGATTTTTTTTTAATATTAAAATGTGAAACCTATTGTTTCTCCGTTTATCCTGATACTAGACCTGCACCCTTTGGAAAACATTTTTGCAATCTCGCTCATGAAGGATCCCACTCATGAAAGATTCTGTGTTCTTTGATTTACAACATGCGAAAACGGCTATTTCAGCATCCTTGAGAGACTGACATGGTGTTCTTTGTCAATGTTTCTTGAATCTGGGGAATAAAAAATAACTTGGTAGGGGCAATATGGAGCTATATGATGGATATGATAAGATGCATGTGAACTTCTCAGTGGATGACCCTTGTGACCCTGAAGAATGAATAGACACATTGTTGTGATAGAAAAGAAAAGGAAAAGCATCTTGCTCAAGTTTTCTTGGCCTTTTCTAATTGATGTGCTTTTCAGTTTTCAAAAAGTTCTTCACAGTAAGCCCTCATGATTGCCTTGTAACCATTGGGACACTCCATCATGAATATTACTTTGGTATCCTCTCCCAAGTTCATCATGACCATCTGAACAGACCTCTTTGCCTTGCTTTTAACTAGCCGAGTAGATCTCTTTGATACTATTGTTTTGATACTACTGTTTTTATTTGATGGTACCCTAAAGGCAGTAAAATCAGTGTATTAATGAGAGAACTTATGTCTAATCATATACTCATTGCAAAGACGAGGCTAAACAATTTTTTATTTACAATAAGCCCACACGTGTGTGGACTGGAAGCTCATACATTATTCTGCCATTAATTTCTGCAAAACTCCTACAAATTATATCCTATTGTCTTTTTAAAGAAACGAAGAACTCGAGGACATGAAACTGAAGTTGCTATTTTGTGAACTCGCAATTCTTAGATGATAATTGCAAAACTGTCTGACTCTAAAGTTCAAATCCAGGTTTTTCCGCTACGCCGAACTAACAAACTAATGACTGTGCTTCACTACTTAGGTCGCTTGCTTATCCATCCAATTTGCACACATTTGCTAAGCATTTTTTTGTGTTCAGTCAGAGACCTTTGTCTGTCACGGTCTCACATTAATGAGAAACACTGAACATTTATGAAATAGTGATGACTAAATGCTTTTCATGTCACTTTCAGGGTACTCCAGCATATGACAGTATTTCATATGATGTTTTTGGAATTTCCACTAGGAGCCTGCTTTTAGGTTCATAGCAGAATACACCAAAACCACCAGAACTTTCTACTCATCTATAAAAGCAAAGACATTCTAGCATACTTCATAATCAGTATATACTTTTTCTCTGTTATGTCAAATGTCCCAGATCATAGAACAGTGGGCATTGAAATGACTTGGTCGTGAATTTAAGGTACAAATTACAATCTATTACAAGCAGTTAGGATAAAGATAATAGAAGAGACAGTTTCTAAGATTGTTGGTTATTGGAAAGTGACATTTGCTAGAGGAATTTTTCAAAACAGTATACACTGATCATTTGCAATCAACCTCGTGTCCTGTCATAGAAAGATAAAAAAAGTATAATGGAAAGTGGAAAATTGTGTTATTTACCTGACCCATGGAGTTCACTCAGCAATTGTGGCTTATTATGTAACATCTTGAAAAGACATCACCAAGTATCTATTGGCCTCCATCTGTGATAACTTTGTGAAGAGCAACAGCCTGTCAGAAATTCCAAAGACTGCCTTACAGACCCTGAGTCCTGTTCTCCAATAGCAGGAAGAAAGCGTCCATGATCAGTGCTAAATTTCAACAATGGACATCCCACAGTTTAGAAGGCAGCTTCCCTAATGAGAGTATTTGGGCAGGAAGTCTAACAACTAAGGGTACCCTCATATCCTAAGTAGTCTTCATGGGAACCAAGCCCATGGCCCATCCATCATATTTGTACATGTCCACTGCAGCCCTTTTGACCTATTGTCTTTTTCAGAATGACAGAGATGTAAGATCTCAATTACTTATTATTTGCCGATTCCTCTTAAGCTCATCTCCTCTCGTATTTAATTATGGTGGAGATTCTCTCTCTCTGACTTCTCTAGGACTGGCTGCCTTCTGTTTTTGATAGAGGGGCTCAAAATAAAAATGATATCACATATCCTAGATATCAGATATACTTAGCCCCTCTCCTTTTTTTTTCTTCTCTTCATTTTGTCCACCATTCATATGATAGCTGTTTCTCTGCTCCCAAGTCCTCTTTGGCAATGTCTTTATGATAAACTGCCTGATTTCTCCAAGCCTTCATGGTCCCTGCTGCTCTGCTTCCCATTAACCGTGTGTGTTTCCGCTTGTTTGTCTCCAGATGTATTCGTTAGCATTTTTCCAGTTGAATCTCATCCTGTTATTTCTTGCTCAGATTGCTAACCTCTCCAGGGGCCCATATGCCTCCACATTTCTTGTGCCAAAACTGCAGAGCATCTTAATACAAGCCTTCCTTCAAAGTTTTTATACCAGCCAAAATCATAGTCTCAATGGACTGCCATCCTGATTTACAACTAGCCCTGTCCCAGTGGAATGAAATAAGTACCAGGCTTGGAGTCCGGCAGCTTTGGAATGACTCATAGCCCTGCCACATCTGAGATGTAGGACACCAGGCAAGATCAGAGTTCGTGAACCTCAGTTTCCTCATTGGCATTGTAAGAAGCAGAGCTACGTTGCACAGTCAGCATGTGAGATCACGGTGCTTATGGACCTCTCACATTTCCTGACACCAGAGCTACATATCCCCGGAGGGCAGAGTCGAACCAAAATTGTTAGTGAGCACACAAGAAAAAGAGGCTTCTCATAATATGCTAATGAGATGGGGCAGGAGGGGTGTGTGGGCGCTGTGTTAGGCTAGATTCTCTGAGGAAGCAAAACCAGTGGTGATTGCACGTATGGGCAGGTAGACCAAAATTAATTTATATAAAAATGGCTCACAACTGTAGAAGTGGATAAGTCCAATATCAAGCCTTTGGGTCAGATATAAGTGGAAGGTTTTTTCTGACTCCTGTAGCTACAGGAAGTAGGAAGAAGAAACCAGAAGAATATAGGCAGGTGGATGTAGAGTTGAATACATCTGAGAATGACTAAATAAAAATAAGGTTGGAAGTTCGCCGATAGCTCCTTGTATCAACTGACAATATAACAGGAAATTGAGGAACCAGAGGCAAGATCTACCTGGAACAGTAAAAGTCGGCGACTTCCACGTACCATAGGCTAATCCTTGGATGAAGCCTCCTTAAAACATATCAAGGCTGTGATCATATTAAGGAAGCTTATTATCCCCACCACTACTTGAATACTTCACAGAAAATCCTTTCAGAGAGTTGACCGCACTATGTTAGATCATATCATGGGAGAATCCTGGTCTCCCTAAAGTGACATAAATCCTAACGATCACAGGCATTAAGGAAATAGCTGTGCTGAAGAATTCCTAAACAAAGTCATAAAAAGTGATGATTAAATACAAAACAAAACAGCTGTGAGTGATCTTTTTCTATTTTATTGGGTATGTTTTAGTTTCTCTTATTGGGGATTTTCCAGGCCCGTGTACACTATATGCTTATTAACAATTGCGAGGCTAAATGATCCTCTTTTGCTATCGTGTGTCTATCCCATCCCACAGCTTTCCCACCTAACAAACTTCTATCCATCCTTTCATGATAAAATCTAGCATCATCTGCTTCAGGACGCTGCCAGCATCTCTACAGAATGGATGAAATACAATAAATGTCCCTGTGTGTCCACATCAACTTCTGAAAATATTACTGAAAACATAAGTCAAGTCACTCTCAACTGAGCTTACCTGTCTTTATATTTAATTGTTCATATCTGAAATGGCAGGACTATGTTCCATTATTTATTTCTATTGTCTAAACTGGGTTTACCATACAAAATAAGGCCTAATGGATGCATGTGTGAATCAATGCATGAGAAGATAGGAGAGTCTGAATGACAGTGCAAGCCCCCAATCCATTGACAGGATCTCTACATGGATCAAACGCCCAGTGACTCTCCTTGGACCCCAGTGTAGGATGTGGATAGGCTGGCTATCCTGTGGAGTGCACTGGAATATGGATGATCACAAATGCAATTTGATTCAAATATAATACTTTATTACTCGATCTCTTTTTGACCAATTTTCAATTTGTTCTAATGTTTTCTATTTCTTTTCTTTTTTATGTTTTTCATTGTTTTACTCTATTGTTGTCTTCAAACAAGCAGTCATCAACATGGGTGGACTACAAAAGTCCACATGGAAGAAACACTCCAGTCTGTGTTATTGAAGAATTGTAAATACTAACGTCTAAATCCAAAGGAAACATCAATATCAAAACTTAAATTGTGAACACTCAGTTTTCAGAAGGCTATGAATGATGCTGGAAGCTCCAAACTAATTTTTAGGGTTCTCACAGGGATTAAACTTTCCTTTGACCATAGTTGAAGGTATCAATCGCTTGCCTACCATACAGAGAGTATTGTGAAGTTGATAATGAGAAGGGAAGTTAGGTTAAAATATAATATCTTGTCATTTCGTCTTTATGACTTATTTGAAGTCATTTCAGTTTTCAATATTTTCTGCTTTCTTTTTATTTAGGTTTTTCTTTTGATTTAGATCTCTCCCTATTCTGTCTAGTTATTATCATATGCATCCTTGTTGTTGTTTCCTTTCTCTTTGTGTTTTGCCTGAGTTTCTGTATATGTAATCCGAGAGGTAAAGTAATAGCAAGAACAACTGAATTATGGGGACATTACAGGAAAATGGGAAGCTAACAACCATGAGTACAGAAGAAAATGTTCTGAAATTGTGGTGATGACTGCACACAATTTTTCATTTCATTGAACAGTTGAATTGTATGATATGTCATATATATGTGTGTGTGTGTATATATGTATATATAAACAAGGCTATTACATTTTAATAAGGAAATTCTCCCAAATTGATTGTGGTAGTGATTTTACAGCAATTTTTGGAGTGTGTACCAACAAAGTCCTGTGATTGAAGGAGTAGCAAGTCCAACTTGATGATTTTTTAGGTTTATGCCCACAGGCAGAGATAGACTAACTCCATTGAAATGTCCTTCACTGTGAATTTCCACTCTGACTTGACACCTAAAACACCCTTAACTATGAATCATGTCGCTTAAATAGAAGGAAACAATATCATCCTGCTAATGTTGTTTGTGTGAATAATCAGCAAAAGTAGACCAGAAACCAAAGAAGTAAAGTGGCAAGACAAGATATATTTGCTATGACGCTGTACAAATGGAATGAATTCAATCTGTGCATGGAGAATTCTGTCTGGGATAGGCCAACCACTTTGAGATGGGAAAGACTGCACCTTCTCACGTGTGAACACAGTGCCAAGTGAAGAGTTCTCTCATATGGAAATAATTTCTGATCTTCCTCTTAGAATGCTCTTCCTAGATCATTGAATTTAAGAGGGCTAGCACTTAATGTACGTGAAGTAACCACACATGATAGGCTGAATTGGGTGAAGAAATAAATCCAGACACACTCAAATATGTATAAGAAAGAGTCTAATATCCAGAAATAATTGTCTATCCAGAAAACTCCCAACCCAGTTCGACTCAAGTCCTTACATCTGATACTAGTTCACAAGTCATTCTTCAGACTCACGCAGCCACAGGCAATGCTGCAGAAGGCAGGGGAATCACGGTCAGGTGGGTGCAGATTTGTGTGGATCAATTGGTGGTGGCCCCATCATAGAGATTCCAGAAGTCTCTGGTAGCTCCTCAACAAGAAGCTCAAGGTAGAGAGAGGAGGACAAGGTTCCCAGGACCCTCCTTACGCCCACAAGGAGGCACCATCAGACTGGAACCTCGTTGACAGACTAGACTTGACTTACACACTTCTATATATCCAAGTTGACACAGAATTAAGTAACTATCACATCCTATTCCCCACATCACTCCCTCTAGCAGCAACAAAACTTACTTTCTTTATAGCACCTATACTTTTATATGTGCTGAAAAAATTTACGTATGCCTACCTTTGACTTTAGAGTTTAAGTTTCATGAGAATAAAGTTGTTTGTTTACTTTTTAATTATAAGTATAATGGAACTGAATGATTTATTACTGACAGTATAGCATTTTTGTACTCTATTTCCTAAAATAATCAATGATGATCAGTCACTAACTATGACACAGACTATTATAGGGAGGAAGAGTGTGGCTAAGTGAAGAGAAGAAGATTTAGGGGTTGCATTGAGGTAACGCTGATATTGTGAACTAGGGTACAAACATGGTGTAATGAATAGAAAGTAAGAAGGATTTACTTTTTGAGATAATGAGTTACAATAAAGTCAACCTCAGACCTACTAAGTGTATATAATTAATTATGCCAGCAAATCCCCTGGTTTGTAGATGAGAGATTTCCTAAATTATCCATACTCTTCTTGTATAAGCAGTCTTTAATCCTTGGGCAGATGTTTAATTTGAACTGAATACAATATTATAGGAAAGATCAGAACAGCAAGTTACATATTCTTAACACTCTTAAGCCTATATAAAACACAATATTGGGTTATGAATATGGACTAAGTTAACATGATCACAAGTGATGGTTTATTGATGTTTTACATTATGGAAATCCAGCATGTTATCATGATTAAACATGAACTGTATCAGTAATTATTCTTCTCAGCTTGGTTTCCCCCAAATATCATCCCCTCTGGATGGTAGAAAAGGGACAATGAGAAAGAAGGGGCTTAAGTAAGATTCTGTGTTCTGCTTTGGGATGTAATCTTAAGACATGAGGCCATACATATGAATGAAGGATCTAAGAATCATATTGAATGCACTTGAACTCAGTTAATGCTTCATTGTTGGAAGCTTCTTAAACATCTGAAAAATAGAATGCAAGACGGCTGATAATCAGGTGATGTCAAAATCAAGCAATGGCATGCAGGTCTGTAATCAAGTAGGAATGACAAGTGACTCTTTCCAGGATAGTCCCCAAGGTCAAAGCAGTGAATCAGATGCTCCTAAACTAGAAAATAAGATCATGAGTTATGTACCAAATTTAGGACCCCCATTTAAAGAATTCATTTCATTTCATATGCAGTCTTTACTTACAAATACACACACCCCTCAGGCATTGCTAAAGAAAAGTTAACATCACTTCAAGAAACTGGGTTTGTTGTTGTTGTTGTTTTGTTTTGTTTTGGACATCACTGCCTCTGGTGTTCATGGGAGCTACCCAGTGCTGCTCCTGAGAGCTGCCGCTGGATTTGAATCACCAAGCCCGCGGGCCCCAGTCCTGCACTCAACTACTTACGCCAGCGGGGCTCAGCCAAGAAACTGTTTTTAAAAGACAATGCAAAATGATTTACAGTTTTTATACAATTCGGAGACAAGGACCAGATAGAGAGCTAAAAGTTGGTGTGGCACTGCCTTTAGTGCCAAATAATTCTTTTTATCTATCATCAGTTCGAAAGTACAAGCCTGCTCCATGGGAGAGAGATGAGGCTTTCTAATGATATCAAAAGTTATAGCTTCTGAAACCCTCCAGGGCAGTTTTAAACTGTCAACTCCATGGCAGTAAGTTGGCTTTCTTGGTATCTATCTGTGTATCTATCTGTTGTCTCTCTCAGCAATCCTCCACTTTCTTTTTTTTTTCCCAATGACAAAATGACGCTCTGCTGTTAATCTGACACGATCAGTAAAAGAAACAGAGAGCAACAGGTAACCAGAGAGAATTTTCTCAGAGTAGGTAAGACAGAAAATCATGCTCAGATTTGGACCACGGTTTGCCCACTTTGGGGACCAAAGAAACTGACCAGCATAGCTTCTGGAGTGATGGAAAATGAGAAGAGCTGATTCTCAAATGGATTCTCCCTAAGCTTTTGAAATTGCTAGAGTCCGGGTGTTATATCGTGTCCTCTCTGCCCTATTCTTCCTCAGGCTTGACTTCCATGTTTAATCTCTAACTCAGAAACTTAAAGAATCGATTGCAGTAGATAAAGGGAAAGAGAAATGAACCTCACTTAAATAAAAGTGAACTTTACCCAAGTACTCATTCTGTATAATTACTGTGATAATCTCCAGAGTGAAGAGAACAAATTCTGTCCTTCAGGACTCAGATTATGGGTAGAATATAGAAAATATATTGGCTAACTATGGGAGGCTCATTGACTAGAGAAACAAATCCAATGATGCTCTTCTATGTGTAAGAAAATAACTTCATATCAAAAAGTAATTGTAGATCAGGAAAACATATGGTCCCAATGCAACTCAAGCCCATATGTTGATACTAGTTCATATGTCCCTCTATAGACTCATGCAGCCATATGCAAAGAAGCAGAATGCAGAAAGATCACAGATGGTGGATGACAAGGCTTGAGGATCCAATGGTGGTGGAAGCAGCACGGGGCTGGTGCAGATCTCAGAGTGGCTTATCAACCGGAAGGAGAAGGCAGAGAAAGAGAGGGGTTCTCAGGTCCTTCCTTATGAGAAGGTCATGCCCAGAAGTAGGCAATAGCAGGCTGTGACTTGATTGAAGAGATAGATTCCACCACTACACCTTATTTATCCAATTAATATGAAATTATATAATTATCACACCAACAATGATAAAATGTAACTATTTTGGTTTCTGTACCTATGATTTTTTTTATCAGAGTCCTTCAAGATATTTTATGCAAGCCTTGATTGTGAGGAGGAGACAATTCAGTCAGGGTATAGTACAGCAATGATGAAGCATACAATTTTCCTCTAGTTCTTAAAGGCTTCCTCCCCCAATCCAAATTTTAACTTACAAATCCAGGTAGACTGGAAGAGGTAAATTGGCTCAAATGGGAACTGGAAATACAGGGAATCCAAGACAGATGAACTCCTCAGAAGCAGTGGTGAAAGTGGAGATACCAGGAGAGTGGAGCGAAGGTTGGGTAGAAAGGGCAACCGAATTACAAGGATCTAAATAAAACATTATACCTGGAGGATGGACAGCAGAGGAATGGGCAAAGGGAGATGTTAGGCAGTGTAAGATACAAATAATAATAATAATAATAATTTATAAATTATCAAGGGTTTGAAACCAAGAATGACTTCAATATATGGAAAAATATCCCATGCTCATGGATTGGAAGACTCAATATAGTAAAGATGACAGTTCTACCCAAGGCACTATATAAGTTTAAAGCAATACCTATACAATTACCCTCATCCTTTTTCAAATAAATGTAAAAAATGATTAACAGCTTTATATGAAGGGGGAAGAAGTCCAGAATTAGCAGTGAACTCCTCAAGAAGAAAGACATCATGGGAGGGCTTGCTTTACCTGATTTTAATACATACTATACAGCTACAGTGGTCAAAATAGCATGGTATTAGCATAATGATAGACACTCAGACCAATGGAAAAGAACTGAAAAATCCAGAAATAAAAACATCAGCCTACAGACAATTTATTTTTGATAAGGGTCCAAAAAATATCAAATGGGAAACAGATGCTCTTTTCAACAAGTGGTGTTAGAAAAAATGGATATCTACCTGTAGAAAAAAGAAGTAAGACCCTTACCTCATTCCATGCACTAGAATAAACTGAAGGTGGATCACAGATTTCCAAGTAAAGCCTCAAACTATTAGGGCCTTCAATGAGGAAATTGGGACCAATCTGAGAACACTGGCACAGGGATTACATAGACTATCAGAAATAGGGAAGGACACAAATCAGAGGAGGCACAAATAGACAACTGGGATATACTGAAGATAAAACACCTGTGTATATTGAAAAAATTCAACAAGAGAGTAATAAGAGAGCAGACAGAATGGGAAAACATCTTTAGTAATGACAAATTGGATAAAGGCCTTATAACCCAAATCTATAATACCCTGATAGCTTCCAAAAAGAGCAAAACTAATTGCTCACTGAGGAGGTGGGCCAAGGAATTGAACAGAAATTTCACAGAGGCAGAAGTCAGAATGGTCAATAAATACATGAGAAAATGTTTCTGATCATTAGACAAAGAGAAATGTAAATCAAAACAACAATGAGTTATCACCTAACACCCTCACAGATAGCCCAATTCAAAAAATTAGAAAGCAACAAGTGTTGGAGGGGCTGTCAGGAGGTAGGGACTCTTATCCACTGCTGGTGGACCTATAGGTATGTACATCCACTATGGAAATCAACTTAGAGATATCTAAAACAGATGGAAATTGAACTACCATATGAATCAACAATCCCACTACTGGGCATATACCCAGAAGAGGAAAATAAGAATACATGACCAGGCATCTGTGCCCCAATGTTCATTGTAGCACAGTTTATAGTTGCAAGGAGTTGCAAGCAGTCCAAATTTCCATCAACTCATAAGTGGATTAAAAAGCTGTGGCAAATACATACAATGGAGTACTATTCATCACTGAAAAGAAGTGAACATGTGTAGCACATCTCTGCATGGGAAGAACTGGAGGAAATTATGCTAACTGAAATTATCCAAGCGCAATAGGATATGTACAATATGAGTCCACTGAGGTAACCTTAATAATAATTATTTTTAAAAATGCAAGAATGGTATCAGGAAAAGTCTACAGTATACAGAAAATCCTAGAGGAAGGCCCAGGTAGTACAGCTGGGACCAGACCAAATCCAAGGCTACATATAATAGCCAACTAGGGTGGGATGCCTGGATGTCAGAGGTCAGATGATGTTAATTAGAGAGGAAATTAGGTACTAACTCACCAAAGGGGCATGTATTTTTATATTTCCACAGGAAAAGAGGAACCAAACTTAAATATGATATTCCCGGATATGAATGCAGCATGAAGCAATGGAGCGGAGAACCAGTGGAGAGGTCTGAGCGCACAGCCCCAATTCCAACTACAGGCTCACCCGCCTCTCCCCCAGGGGAGTTTGCCTTGGAGGTCAGCACCAAAGCTGCAGTTTGGGGAGAGAGATATACCTGACCAGAGTACACGAGAATAAATGAAGGGGAGGGGGAGATAGAATGAAGTACATCCTGGTCCACCACGCCTACAGGACGATATTTCTTCTCAGAACTGCCAATACAAAGAGAGGACCAGATGGCCAGCCCCAATATGAAATACAGCTACCCTCACTTACCCAAGGCATTTTGAGTCACCAATGGAGAAACAAGGTCAGGATTATATCCTATCTGACCCAACAATACCATGGCAAAACACTAAGGGTATGCGACAGAACATGGAGCTCCAGAAGGAGTACCAAAGATACACTTTGTGACCAGAGTGTGGGACCCCATCAACAAACAGACCTTAAACTATTTGTAGGTTTTTGTATTGTTTTTATCTTTGTATATTTGCATGTATGTGTACATGTTGGATATTAGAGGTTGTTTTGTTGATTTTTTCATTGTTTTCTTCCTTCATTGTGGGAGCATGTTATTTTGAGCATGTTATTTTCTCTACAGGTTGATCTAGATGAGCAGATGGGCTGTCTGAGGTGGGAACGATGGGACTGATGGTACCAGGTTGGATGTAGGTGGGGGGGGGGTTGATTGATCCAGGGATGGGGGGAGAAGTATGTGGTTCATAATCGATGGCAGGGTGGGTGTGGGAGGTCTGATAGGGATTGATTAAGACTAATGCAACAGAGAGAAAATATTGAAATCCAAATGGAGGTTGAGTGTGACAATGGGACAGGAGGAGGTATGGGAAAATAGAGAAAATAACTGGGGCGTAAGGGGCATTTATAGAGGTTAAATACAGGCATGTATGTAGGTACATATATTCATATGATGATGGGGAAATAGATCAATATGCATATACTTATAGGCTTACATTTAGGACAGCAGATGGACATTTGCCCTCCATCAGGTACATCCTCAGTGCAAGAACATTTTGTTCTTTTAGATTGGCATTCCATGATGCACACCACCCTGACATGATCACCGAAAACAAATGTGTGCATAAGCAAATGTGGTGAAGAAAGCTGATGGAGCCCAGCAATCAAAACATGTAGCGTCTGGGGTCTTAAAGGCTTGAAAGTAAATGTGCAGCCATCCAGCTCAGAAGCAACAAAGCCCACATGGAAGAAGCACCCCAGTTTATGGGACCAAGAGATGCCAAAGGGATCAAAGATCAGGTTTCAAGAACTAATAATCATAACATTATATATTCACTTTCCTAATATGATTGCTGATGACAAATATGTGCATAAGCAAATGTGATGAAGAAAGTTGATGGTGTCCGGCTATCAAAAGATGTGTGTCTGGGGTCTTAAAGACTTGAAGGTAAATAAGTGGCCTACATGGAAGAAGAAGCAAACCTACATGGACGAAGCACCACCACGAGATATCAAAGGGGTCCAGTATCAAGCATAAAAATCCTAAAAATTATATCATTATAAATGAGGGAGAGTGCAGATTGGGGACCCAAGTCCCATCAATAAATGAAGTGACATCCTCTTACAGAGGGGCTACAGCGAGATGAGCCAGTCTAGGTACAGTGTAGTGGCAATGAACTGTGCAACTACCCTCTGGTTCTCAAATGCTTCCTCCCACCGACTATCATTATTCCAATTCTACCAGACAGATTCAGCTAGACCAGGGGATGTACATTGAAGCCAGATATTTAGGATAAATAATCCCTTGAGACTAGTGGGGAGTGGCAACACTGGGAGGGTGGAGGGATGGTGGAGTAGCGAGGGGGAACTAATTTCAGGGATCTACATATGACCTCCTCTCTGGGGTGCGGACAGTGGGAGAGGGGAGTGAGGTAACACATTAGACAGTGTACGATATGAAGAGGTAATAACAATTTGCAAATTATTAGGAAGCGGTAATATGGGGAGTTGGAAAAAAGAACTAGAGGAAAGCGGGAAAGAGGAGCTAATGCTGGGGCGGGGTTTCAAATAGAAAATGCTTGTTGATTAATGTGATAACATGTACAAGTATGCTTAATACAAATGACGTATTAAATGTTATAATAGCTGTAAGGGCCCCCAATAAAATCTATATTTAGGGGGCTGAGCCCCGGTGGCGTAGTGGTTGTGCGCAGGACTGCAGTCCACTGGGACAGAGGTTCAAATCCAGCAGTGGGGCTGGGCCTCCTACTCCCACCGCCGGAGAGCAGTGATGCCCCCCCCAAAAAAAAATTTAAAAAATCTGTATTTAAGGCTGAGCCCGGGTGGCATATGTGGTAGAGTGCGAGACTGCTGTCCACGGGCTTGTCATTTCAAATCCAGCGGCAGCTCTCAGGAGCAGTGCTGGGGAGCTCCACAACCACCAGAGGGCAGTGATGCTCCCCCCCAAAATCTCTCTCTCTCTCTCTCTCTCTCTCTCTCTATATATATATATATATATATATATATATATATATATATATATATATATATATTTAAATTAAAAATCATATTATTGTATCATTATCATTATATTATGTACATCATTTTTCCAATACATAAATACTGTGACAAGAACCCTCGCACGTCCGCTGCCGTTATCATTCTCCAAACAGCCGCCCTTTCCCCCAGCCCCTGGTGTGAGTTCCTCCAACCCGTCCCCTGTTCCCCTGCTCTCTCTCTCCTATCAACCCTCAATACTTTATAAATAATTATTATTCTGTCATATGTTACCCTGCCCGACACCTCCCTCTGCCCACCCCCTCATACCTGTCCTCCAAATAGGTCATATGTAGATCCTTGCAGCTGGTTCCGTCTCTATCCCATCTTCTCTCCACCCATCCAGTAGTTCCATTCTAACCACCAGCCCAAGGGGGCTCATCCATCCTGATTTCCCCATATCTCCAGCCCCCCTCTCCACTAGTGTACCTTCTCCAATCCTTCCGGATGTGCAAGGTAGAGTTGGATCATGATGGTTGGAGGGAAGGGAGACCTCAGGAACTAGAGGAAACTTGTATGCATCATCACTGCCTGGCTGCACTCTGACTAGTCTGTCTCCTTCCTGTTTCTCTCCTGTAAGGGGGTGGCCAATTACCCACCAGTGGGCCATAGGTCCCCACCCTGCTCCTCCCCTCACTCATAATGAAGTGATTCCTGTTCTTTGATGCTCGATATCTGCTCCCTTTGGGCCCTCTTGATCACACTTGATGGTGTGCTTCTTCCATGTGGACTTTGCTGTCTCCATGCTGAATGGCAACTCAGTTATCTTCAAGTCTTTGACACTCTAGACATTCAGTTATTTGGTAGCTGGACACCATCTGTTTGTTTGCCTCTGTATCCATTTGTCTTTAGCGATATCGGGAGTTAATTGTTCCATTGATTTTGATTTTTGTTCTTTGATGCCTGATGCCTGATAGTTTTAGCACCTCATGAGCAAGTGAGCTTCTTTTATGGTGGGTTTTGTTGCTCCTGAGCTAGATGGCTGCTTGTTTATGCTCAAGCCTTTAAGACCCCAGATGCTATATCTTTTGATAGCTGGGCACCATCAGCTTTCTTCACCACTCTTGCTCATGCTCCCACATGTCCTCAGTGGGCACCTTGGGGGTGTGTGAACACATTGATATGTGTCTCTCTCCCCCCCTCCCCCATTTGATGTCTATTGCCTAGACCTTTCACCACTATTTGACCACGCTGGCTGTTGTGCTTCTTCTGTGTGGGTGTGGTCTCTTCTCAAGTGGATGGTCTATTGTTTATCTTTAGGCTTTTAAAACTCCAGGTGATATATCCTTTGATGCCTGAGCACCATCGTCTTTCTTCACCACATTTGCTTATGCACCCATTTTACTTCAGTGATCATGTTGGGCCAGTGAGCCTCGAGGAATACCAGACACATAGAATAAAGTGTTCTTGCATTGAGGGGGCACCAGGGTGAGTGCCCAAGGTCCACCTACTGCCCTAATATTTGGCCTTTAGATATGCTCTTAAAGTTATTCCCACCTTATAACAGAAAGTTGTATTTATGTATGGACATACCCATGTTAGACCTCTGCAAGTGCCCTTTGCCTTCTAGCTCTTTCCTCTATTTCCTTCCATCTCCCTCCTGTATATATATTTTTAAAAGGATAAGCAAATATTCAGGGTCTGATATATGCTGAAACAATTCAAACAACTCTTATTCATGAAGGTATTAATAAATTTCCCTCATAGAATAGGAAAAAATTATCAAGGGTTCATGAGGAAGGCGAGAATGAGGAGAGAGGGAGAAAGATGAATAACTGATGTCAAAGGCTCAAGTACAAAGCAAATATTTTGAGAACAATGATGGGAGCAGGTATACAAAGGTTCTTGACACAATGTATGTATGTATGGATTGTGATTAGCATTGTATGAGCCCCCAATAAAATGATTTATTTTTTTAAAAAGGAATTTTTAAAAAAAGATATTTCATGCAATACCAGATCCATTAACCTCATGTAGATATTTTGAAACGAACTCTCCAAGAGTGGAAATCTGAACTATGCATTTTTAAAAGATCAGTATTTAAAACAAACCCATACCAGGTTTACAGTCTTTCCCTGGGAAAGAGTTCTGCGATCCAGCAAGGTGGGCATTACATACACCACGAAGATTGATCTCCTCAGTAGCCAGCTTCCTCACTCCAGGTCAACACCACCATCAGCTCACCGTCAATACCATTCACTCTGACTTTATAGGTTCCCCCATCTACACTTAGGGAAGTTGTCAAACTTTTATTTTCACTTTCCATCAACTGTCCCTAATAGACCACCTCAAACACATGGTTCATTCGGTCTATGTAGTGTTCTAAAAATGTTTTGCTATGTGTTTCACATCTGTGAAAAGTCTTTGACTTTTCTGTACTGTAGATTTCAGCTCATGTTTTGAAGTACATGGAAATGTGCTTTAACACCTGGTCTGTGGTATATTTTGGAATCCATTCAGAAACCTGCTACCTCTTATTCATAATTTAAAAATATAGGCACCACATGTCATTTAATGGAGGACATAGCACCAACTGCAACTGGACCTTGCTTGCATTTTCATTCAAGTGCTAGACTAAGCTAATTGTCACTCAGAACAAAATAGCATTTTAGGAGGGACTATTCCACAGAATCAACCCCAAAGTCCTGATCTCATCCTCCACAGCTAATTGATGTGGCCAAAACCATATTTGATAATAAAAAAAACACTGTGCAAAACTAGATCAATTCTTTATTTTGTTTAGAATTCTTGTTTTGATTGATTGATTCTTTCTTTCTGAAGTTCTGTTTGACTCTCAGATTGAGAGTTTCAGCAGAAAGAAGTCAATTGCTTAACTCTTTTTTTTCCACCCAGAAATAGCATATATATAGGAAGAGTGAAAACTAGATTAGGAAATCTAACTGCCTAGGGTTAATGTCCTCTTCAGCAATTTGTTACATGTCATTTTGAGGAAGAATGTATAATACACTCAGCACTGTTTTTTTCTGCTTAGGAAATATATACCATCGTATTTGAATATTTTGTGGAGGTTCCAAATATTGTGTATATTGCCAAAGTGTCAGCATTGATGATTCTTTTGAAGGTGCTGAGGTAGAAGCTATGGTAAAGTCTGTCTTCTAGATTCTGGTAGCCTCCTCTATTCTTTATTTGAAGCTGTAAAATCACAGGACTTCCTGTCTATGCCACTCTGTTGTCTGTTTTCTTCTCTTTGATAAGTCTATAAGCCATATAAGATTGCAAAGCAGCTAAGTGATAGTGAGCTGACTCCAATTCATAATGAATTGAAAAATAACAGAATAAAATGTTGCTTGGCCCGGCACCATCCACACAATTGCCAGAGGTTCAAGAAGTTGGCCTCAAACTAGAAGGAAGACTTGATAGCCACCTGTGATAGGAAGGTGACACAACCTGAAATGCTACAAGCAAGGAGGAGTTGTAACACTTACAGGTGAAGATCAAGGGCTGTACTCAAGTTGGAATGCATCCCAATGCAAACAATATCAAAATACTCAGACTTGGGCCAACAAGTAACATGATAGAGAAAAGGGTGACACGGTCAAGGAGTTCAAATGGCCTGGATCAGCAATCTGCATACAAGGACACTAAATTAAATGACCTATTGTATTTGGCAAATCTGCTGTATAAGACCTCTTCGTACTGCTTTTCAAGGATGTTCCTTTGAGGACTCAGGTGCACCTGACCCAACCAACCATGATACTTTCAATCTCCTTATATTTATCTGAAAGTAGAGCATTGAATAAAGATCAGAGTAATTGATAAATTTGAATTTTGGTGCTGGCAATGAACTGTGAAAGAGTGATGAATTACCATCAAAGAATTAAAAATATATATTAGAAGAAGCACACAACAAATATGCCTCAGGACTGAGGAGGGTGACATTTCCTCATCATTGTAGTGTTGTCAGGAGAGCTGAGTCACCGGAAAAGGGTAAAATAGAAGAGCAGTCAAAAGAGGAAGACCATTGCAAATATCAACAGACAGAAGAGTTTCAACAATCAGCTTAAATAAGACAGTTGTGAAGCTGGAACAAGGCTGGGCAGTGTTTCCCTTTATGGTGCATAGGGATCGTCACTATGGTTGGAACTTAAATGATGGCGCCTAACCACCCAGGCAACATGAGAACTCTCCACGGGGTCTTTGTTATGTTAGCTGACTTCGAGTCAGTTTAGATCCTGTGTGATACCATACACAAAATTAAACATCGCTCTTTCCTTTATCATCTTCACAAGTACTCCTATACTTGTGCCCATTGTATCAGTCCATTTTGTCTTGGGTCTTCTTATTTTTGTTGCCCTGCTATCTTAGCACGCATGGCAGCCTTCTCCGGGAACTGAAGAATGTGTCCAAAGTATATAAGACTAAGTCAGGTTATCTTTGCCTCTGAGGAGCACTTAGGGCATACTTCTTCCAGGACAGATTTGATTATCCTTTCAATAGTCCATGGTAGTTTCAATAGTCTTAGCCAGAAATATAATTCAAATGCATACAATTTTCCGAGGTCTTCCTTATTCATGATCAACACTCTCACGTATCTGAGGTGAATGAAAATGCCATGATTAAGTCAGGCACTTCTTAGTCCTCAAAGTAACCACCTAGGTTTTCAATAATCTAAAGAGCTTTTATTCATCCACTATAATTCATTGCTTAATCTCTTGACTACATCTTTCATGAGCATTGATGGTGGATTCAAGTAAGACAAAATCTTTGAAAATATCAATATGTTATTCATGAAGTTATCTATTCAGTTATGATTTTTGTCTACTATACAGTATATCGCATAAAATAGTAATCCATGAAAGGGTTCCAATTCCATATCTTCATAAGCAAGTGCTTAAAATTCTCTTCACTTCCAGCAAGTAAGGCTATGTCATCTGCATATCACAGGCTGTTAACAAGCCTTCCTCCATCCTGATGATGTATTTTTCTTCACATAATCATGATTCTGATTATTTGCTCAGCACACAGAATAAATAAGTATGGTGAAAAGATATAACCCTTACTCACAGCTGTCCTGATTTTGAACCAGGCAGTATTCTTTTGTTCTGTTCATAAGAGATGTCAACATGAACGTACAGGTGAGCAATAGATGCGTTGTTCCACTGTCACCTTTCAGCCTGGTTTTAGGTGCTTATATTGATGTCTCTATTGTCACTCCCCACAGATATAGGCAATATGATTTGTGTATTAAATTCAAATGGGGAAGTCCATGTGAATAGAGTTGTCATTTGGTTGTTGTGACAACTCTTTATCCTTGCAAAATTTTACTACACAATGCCTAGCTTTCTTCCTATTGTCAGTACCATAATCTCCTATTGCTACTGTTTCCTCTTTGTTTATAAGTTTTGTGCTGCAGTTGTCAATAATTACCAATATATCTCCACTTCACATATGATTAATTTCTCACTGAATGTATTGCTAGAATTCTTAAATCTCTCGGTCACAAGGCATTTAGGTTGGTGCATAGCTTTGAATAGTTGTATGGATTGCATTTTCTTGAAGATGGAGAGACATAATCTGTCACACACAACCTTGTACTTCAACATAGATCCTGAAAAGTGCATTTTAAACACAGCACAAAGCCATTGTTCTTCTGGAATAGAAAACCACGTGATTATCTCATTTAAAAAGGCTAGTATTTATCCACTTAAACTCATTAATGTCTCGGATATCAATCTCTATGCATTCCATGTCTTTTCAATTTCTGTGATTCAAACTTTGCATATTTCAAGTTCTGACTACTCATTGATCTTAGCAACTATTTCTTCTTGAATTGTGCCCCATTAGCAAGTGAAAAACCCCAAGGCTTTACCTCTATAGGCTTTATTCCATTCACCTCACCATGTTCAACTGTACATCGATAAGACAGCAACATTATGAGTGCCTTCAGACCTGAGGGACTTTTACACTTTTACAATATTCTGCTTCCATTCATTAGACCTCTAGTATGTGACATGGTTTAGATGTTCTGTAAGGTTTTAATGACTTCTTTCTCCAAGGTGGGCAGTCAATTCCTTCTCCTGTGTCTATTCTTAGACTGAAGCTTTTTTTGAAACCTTGGGTAAACACTTTGGGTAAACATGGTGGCATTTGAAATGCCAGTGACATAGTGTCTAACATCACAGCAGCACAAGCCACCATAGTATGACAAACTGACAGAAAAGGGGTGATGGAGGTGTTGATGACGGGTGGCTTTTGTAAGTCAAATAATTCTATCATTACATTAGCCACTGATACAGAATTTAGAATATTTCTGAGACGGACAAAATAGGTATATGGGAAAACATTATAAACTAAAATACATAGGATGCTCACTTATACATCATAAAATGTCAAATTACTGAATCTTGTTTAAGAGAACAGAGAGGGTTAGATGCAAGGCACAGAGTTCAATAGTATTCATTCAGTACAACAGAAATACTGTCTGCAGAACTAAGACATGTTTTCAAAAGCTAGGGAATAGGAAAGGGTCATGTCCATGGTAGTTAAATTATACATTCATGGGCAGCCTTGAAAACAAGAATCTCCCTCTTCCTGTTATAGCCATAAGTTTAAAGGAGTTTATTTTGTGTGTTGCAGTGAAGCCTGACTCACTTAATGGGTTTTCCAACTCAGATCATTCTGATGTGGCATCTGTAGTATGGTTGTACACCTTGAAAGGAAAAGATCTACTAAGTCCAGCTAGTTTATAGCATGAGGCCAAGATCACAAAGAGCTGAAAAGAAACTAGATGGAATGCAGTTATTGCTTCTCAATCTTTGTCACGTTCCCTGTGAGCACAAAGAAGTGTTTTGAAACACAGGACCAGGACCCACCCCACAATAATATTACTACTAATATCTTGAAAGAGTATTTCCATACAAGGTTGCATTGCCAAGTAAAAGATTTCTAACTTCAGCATATCTTTGGAGGAGATGCACTACATGCCATAATAAACTTTAAAGAATGTTTCAAGAAATGATATGGAAATGTGGAAAATGTAATATATAAGCAGATTCTGACACGACAATCACCATCATCACTATGCTATGTCATGGCCATTTTCTCAAAGACACAGGCCTACAAGACAAGTTACTATCAGGCTCTGGAGGAAAATTCTACAGTTTTCTCAGTAGCACAGATCAGCTCTTTGCATCACATGCACTAGGCACTTAATAATCCCTGAGATTGCTTGCTCGCTGGAGTCACACACAGTAACTTTACGAGTTTGTCACACCATAGTATATAAACTCTAATTTTACAGAAGCACCAGAAGCTATCCTATAGAAAACATGCTAGGAATTGCAGATTTTATACTAGGCATTATATTTAGGGAATGGGTCATATTAGCTTCTGATGTTAAATGCAAGAGACTGATGCATAGCAAGAAAAAAATGACTTGAGCAGGATAAGAGTTCAGACTCAGAATATTACATTCTATGTTCCCCCAATCTTAATCATTAACCTTCCTTAGAATACCCTTCCCAAAGCCAAACTCAATAGTTCAATTCTGAGTTCATTAAGTTTACAAGGTTTACAAAGAAGATTTCAATAAGCAAACTAATCAGTGGTAAACCACTGATGTATGTAGAAGAAAAATAACCTATGACATTTTAAATAAAATACATTTTAAGGAGTCCTGGTGGCAATATGGTAAATGCTCGACTGAAAACTGAAAGGTCAACAGTGTAAACTCATTCAGCCAATTATTGTGCAGGAAAAGAAAATACAGTGATCCGTTTCTATACAAATGACGGCTTAGAAACCATATGGGGTAGTTCTACTTTTCCCTACAGGTTTTCTATGAGTTGGAATCAACTTGATCGTATACAACAACATAAATTAAGCTTTGGGGAATAGTATATCAGAAACACTAAACTTTGAATTAAAATGATAGCATTTAGAAAAAAGTTCAAATAATTTATAGCACTTAGGCATATCATAAACTTTACTCAGGACTTATGCTAACCAGGAGTCCCTAGGTAGAAAAAAAAATAATCTGGCTGTTAAGTAAACTTGGAAGGTTTGAATTCACCCACAGGCATCTAGGGGAACGTTATGGCTATTTACTTGTATTTCTAAACACTCAGCTACTGAAAAGCCTCTGACACACCATTCTACACTAACACACATACGCTATCAGGCTTGGACTAGTCTTTAGTGTTAACAAATGTTTCAGAGCAACTGGGCTTGGAATGAGATGCCTTGTTTTCGAGCCTCCCTATAGTGTGATGTATTAATTATGTTAGATATGTTAAATATGATGTTAAATATGTTAAATATGATGTTAAATATGTTAAATATGATGCCACTGCTATGCTTATAGAACAAAAAATCTTACCACTTGCAAACTCTTTCACTAATTTTGTAATAAATCATTTTATTGTGGGCTCATGCTTTGCTTATCACAATCCATACATATATATACTATGCCAAGCACCTTCTCATGCCTGCTGCCATCATAATTTCATAATTTTCCAAACATCCACTTTTCCACTCAAGCCGTTGACATCAATTCTTCATCTTTCTCCCTCCCTCCCTGCTCCATCCTAAACACACCAGCCCTCGATTCTCTATAAGTTATTGTTATTTTGTCATATCTTACACAGCCTGATGTCTCCCCTTGCCCACTCCTCCACAGTCCGTTCTCCAGATAGGAGGTTATACGTAGATCCTTGTAATTGGCTCCCCATCTCTAGCTCACCTTCCCTTCAACCAGCCGTTATCTCCACTCTAACTACTGGTCCTGAGGGGTTCATCTCTCCAGGATTCCCTGTATTTCCAGTGTCCATCTGTATCATTGTACCTCTTCCAGTCTAGTTTGGATTTGTAAATTGGGATTGGGGAGTGAAAAAAAAAAGTGGAATTGGGATCATGATAATTGGGAGAAGGATGCCTTACTAGTGCTTCATTATTTTATGCAGTATTAATAAATAATAATATGCTAATCACAAGAAATGACATTCCCGGGATTGCAAGATAAATTTAATTTCAGACATGTTAAAATGTGGAAAAATATATCCTATAATTAATTAAAATAATAACTTTCATTTATCTTCTGAAATCATTCATTTTTTAAAATAATTTTATTGGGGGCTCTTACAGCTACTACAACATTCAGTACATCATTTGTATCAAGCACATTTGCGCACATGCTGCCACATGCATTTCCAAACATTTTCCACTTGAACCCTTGGTACAAGCTCCTCTTTAAAAAAAAAACAGCTCCCTTTTCCCCTCTCCCCCTTTTATTAATGAATCATTTTATTGGGGGCCCATACAACTCCCATCACAATCCATAACAACATCAATTGTCTGCAGGCCACTTTTACACACCCATTGCCATTATCATTCTCAAAACATTCTCTCTCCCTCCAGACCCCCATTATCAGCTCCCTACATTACCCTTCCTCCCCCCCTTCCCCTTGAACCTTTAGTAATTTACAAATTATTTTTTCATCTTGTACACTGTACAATGTGTCCCAACATTCATTCCCTGTTGTCCGTGTCCCAGAGAGGAGGCTACGTGTAGATCCCTGAAGTTGGTTCTCCCTTTCTATTCCTCCATCCCTCCACCCTCCTGGAATTACCATTCCTATTACTAATCTTGATGGATCATCTATCCTAAGTTTCCCATGTTTCCAATTTCACTGTACAACTCCTGGTTTAGCTGGTAGAATTGGAGTCATGATAGTGGGTGGGAGGCAGCATGGGAACTAGAGCAAAGGTGCAAATTTCATAGCTCCTATCCTGTATCTTAACTTGCTCATCTCTTCCTTGTAATCCCTCTGCAAAAGGATGTCACCTCACCTATTGATGGGCTTAGGGTTCCCAATCTGTACTTCCCCTCATTAATAATAATATAATTTTAGCACATTGATGCCTGACACCTGGTCCCTTCACCACCTCATGATCACACAGGCTGGTGTGCTTCTTCCGTGTGGGCTTTATTGTTTCTGAGCTGAATGACTGCTTGTTTACTCAAGCCTTTAAGACCGCTATATAGATAAGATGCTATATCTTTTGGTAGCCGGGCACCATCAGCTTTCTTCACCACATTTGCTTATGCACACATTAGCTTATGCATAAGCAAATGTGAAATCATTCATTTTAATATTTTTATGTTACACAAAATGCAGATATTCTCACTTCTATATGTAGTCAGTCATGGTAGATAGCATTAATTTTAGCTATTAATTTAAAATGTTTTAATGGGAATTTGGCGAAAGTTTATAGAACAGAAAAAAAGTATTTTAAATTCAACAACTTGAAAAAAAATTAACTATCCATGACTACCCCCTCAACTCAAGGTACTATCAGTTGTCCCACTTTCAGAATTTCATATTTTAATTTCTCCTTCTTTCCTACCACTCTATACCTTGTCTTTGGGTGAATTCTGTTATTTTTATCTTGAATGGTTGCCTACTTTAACATGGAACTGAGTTCCATCTGACATGTCAGGGTGACTAGGGACCTTCATATCAGTGAGTTCCACCACTCTCTGTCCGATCAATCAACCTGGTCTATTGTGTAATTTTCAGTTAAGTTGCACAGTGTTTCTCCCACTCTATGAAGGATCTCATAACATGATCTCTTCCAGAAAGTTGGTAGTGGTAGTTGGACACTATGTAGTTTGGTTTCAGAATTGTGAAGATGATTCATTGATGCACTAGAGTAATTATTTCCATATACCTTTGAATTTTTATCACTCTATTTCCTCTGGATAGGGAGAGACCAATAATTGCTCCTAAGGTGGCCCTTCATGTCTTTTGAAGGCCCTAATCACAAACCACCTACAGATAATGTAAAAAATAAATAAATGTCCTTTTGAATTATGTTAAGCCAATTGAACTGGGTGTATTCTGCAACTCTCTTCTTAATTACCCATACCTAAGAACTCTTTCCTTCAAATTATTTGGCTATGTCTAAGAAGATTTTCCCACTTTACCCTATGTATACTTTACGATAACCATAGCCGTGGGTATATTTTCAGGCATGGTAAAGCACATATAACAATATTACTCTCGCTGAACCCCGGTGGCGTAGTGGTTGTGCGCGGGACTGCGGCCCACTGGGATGGAGGTTCAATTCCAGCTCCCAGGAGCAAAGGCTGGACCTCCTACTCCCACCACCAGGGCAGTGATGCCTAAAAAAAAAAAAAAATTACTCTCTCAAACATATGTATCCATGGGTATGTTAGAGAGGGTTCTCCAGAGAAACAAAGCCAAGACACTTATGATTTTAGATGATAGATAGATAGATGACAGTTAGATAGATAGAGAGATAGAGATAGTTTTATATAGCAAGAAGGAAAATAAGAGTTATGTAGTCCATACAACAGTACAGAGGGCTCAGTTCAACTCACTTTCATGGAACAGATAATATAATGAATGCCCTTCAAATCAGGTGGGCTGCTGGTCCACGGTCAAGGAACCAAACAGCTGGGGCTACCCTCAGGCAAACAAGTAGAGTTGGCCAACAGGCAGCAGACCCTAGGGTGGAAGAACAATAGTCAACAATGCAGAGCTTAGGGAAGCAGGTCCTGATGAAATCTCAAGCTCTGTATGCATAGCAAGGCAATATGACCCATACCTGACCCACAGGTTGGCTCAATCCACAGATAGTGCAGCATGCAGTTGAGGCAAGGACTCGTTCAAGCAGCAGCATACTGGTCTGATCTCCATGGAGAAAGGGAAATGGGAAGCCATTCTCAGAAAGCATGTATCTCCGTCACTCTCCAATCAAGCTGTGACCTCATTAAACTCCACCCACATGTTCGTTAAGGAGGCCTACTTGGCAAAGTAAACCTAGCTATCCCAGTGGGGGTACTCTGACTCCCACTCTCCCTCTCACACCTATTCAGCCTATCTAAGCATCTACTCATAGATTATGATTATGTAGCATTTTATATCTAACAGTATTTGCTGATCTTGCATTAAACTTGCAAACATCTCAGTGTATTCAAAAGTCTCTACCAATTTTGTCAAACTGACCTTATTGTATATCATCTTCTCCTTTACACAGGTTAATGTTTATTTGCCCAAAGGTCCATAACTTCACCTCCCTCTTTTACTTTCTCACCACTTGTGTCCATTAAAAATCATTTCCCAGGCTGAGTCCTGGTGGCATAGAGGTTGTGTGTGGGACTGCAGCCCACTGGGTTAGAGGTTCAAATCCAGCAGCAGCTCTGTGGGAGCAAGGCTGGGCCTCCTACTTCCACCAGAGAGCAGTGATGCCCCCCTCAAAAAATATTTCTCTTGGTGTGAAAACTTTTTCTTGACTCTTTATTTAAGTCATATATAATATCTTTCTTTTGATGAAAAATCAACTATTAAAGAATTATTTTAATCATTAAATTTTTAAGTAGTTTGTTATGCAGCAAAATTTCACTGATGGAAATATGAAGGAACGACATGTTCCTGTGGCTATTGTTGTTGGCTTCATTTTATCAATATGAATTTTAAAAAATGTCATCTTGCTTTATTGGCCTTTTCTTTTTATTGAAGTAAAATTTGTATGAAACTCTAACCTAATTAAATATATTAAATTTAAATATATATTAGAACCTTATCAACTTTATTATTCTTAGCTGTGTGCTAAAAAATACTTCATTCCTTAATGAGTGATCTTCTTAACATTTTTACATTTTCAGTATTTGTAATGGCTAATTCTATGTGTCAACTTTGCTTTGATTCTGAGTAGGTTGGCCAGGTACTGCTCTGGTTGCTGTTCTGTAGCTTAATAACATTTCATGATATGATATCATGTGATTAACTAAATGGTTGAAAGAGGATGTCCTTTATAGGTATAGTCTAACTAAAGAATGTAAATGTATGTACTTGCGAACATTTTCTCTCTTTCTTATGACCTGCCTTATTCTCAATATGCACACTGCTGAAATTTTTCAGCCTGACTCCTGGCTTCATATTTTATACTTGTTAGAACAATTGTGTGAACTGACCCTTTGAAGTATTTGTAAAAAACAATGTGTAAAGCATAAGTTTTTTTTTTTAGAATATTGTGTCTACAAAATATTAGTGGGTTTCAGAAAGATCATGAAAAATATAAAATTATGATTGAAAATTTCCAATCAAATCCTTGTGTGCCCCCATGTACACTTATGTTGTACATACACACAAGAATAAGTAAAATTTATCTATATTTATATTAATATACAAATATGAAAGCATTGTTTCTTAACATATGCTCCATATAAGTCTATATACTTCTAAAGGTGGTGTTCCTATGTTTTTATTTTTTCTAATTTTTTTTCAAGAGCATTTCTATGTTTTAAAAAGTGGTAAGATTCATTCAGCTTTCACCAGTTCAGCAGAACCGATACTCAATTTTTGTTTAGTTCAGTGAATTGCTTGTTAAAATGGCAGGGTTCTCTTTAAGGTCTGACAATAGGCAGCTTCCCAATGTGGAAATTATAAATTTCCATTCCTTACTCTTTTTTAACTTTCATCTTCACAGCAATATATTCTAAACAACGTCCAGTAATCATCATTTGTCTATAGGTTAAAAACAGAACTAAGGTTTTGATATTTATTTAGTCATTTCCTGAAAGTCATTACATTTTTGATGAAATACTACATTTCCCTTGTGTTTGTTACTTTAGTAAATAACAGCATATAACAGAAAGAGGAAAAAATGCCATGCCACCACCAAATGACATGCTGTCATTCATGCTAGCTTTGTGTTATGCCCCAATTTTCTAAGAGCTATCATTTGTAAGTGATATAATTCCTGAAAGTATTTAAAGAGCTAAAATTACTTTCATAGCAATTGCTGTACATTTGGCAGAAGCAGAAAGGGATTTTTCAAAGATGAATGTAGTATGTTCAGTGAAGAGAAGTGATATAACTCCAATATATCAAACACATGAGTACCATCTAATTAGTCAACCTCGAAATGAATAGTTTTCTACTCATACAATGAAAAGATGGATAAGAATAGGTCATATAAGAGATGTTGCCATGGTAAAAATGAAGAAAAATGCAAATGAAGCTGCCAATCAAAAAGCAATATGGAAATATCTTAAATTGTATTGATTTGTTAGTTATTATTTAACACGTTATTGTTATAGTAGGTACTTTTTTGCTGTATTTTAGGTATTCTTTTCTGTTCAAATATCTACCTTTATTTGGTACTCTGGGTCAGTTTCCTATCTTCTTTTTTTTTTAATTAAAAAACATTTTATTGGGGGCTCGTACATCATTTTTCACAATACATAAATAAGCAAACTGTGCCAAGCACCTTTGCATGTTCATTGCTGTCATCATTCTCCAAACATCCACCTTTACCCTTGAACCTTTATTCAGCTTTTCCATTCTTTCCCCCCTTACCCTGATCTCCCTTTCCCAACAACCCTCATTACTTTATAAATTATTATTGTTCTGTCATTTCCTACACTGCCCAACCTCTCCCCTAACCCACTCCTTTGATTCCTGTCCTTCAAATAGGAGCTTATGTGTATATCATTGCAGTTGGTTCCATGTCTCTACCCCACCTTCTCTCCACCCATCCAGTGCCTTCAATCTCACCACTGGCCCAAATGGGCTCATTCTTCCTGGTTTTCCCATATCTTCTGCTCCCCTTTCTACTAGTGTACCTTCTCCAGTCCATCTGGAATTGTAAGGTAGAGTTGGGACCATGATGGTTGGGGGGAGTAAGGCTTCAGGAACTAGAGGAAACTTGTATGCATCATCACTCCCCGGCTGCCCCCTGACTGGTTTGTCTCCTCCGCATGACCCCCCCCTTAAAGGGGTGACCAATTACCCACCAGTGGGCCTTAGGTCCCCATCCTACTCTACTCCTCATTCGTAATGATGTGATTCTTGTTCTTTGATACTCAAGGCACAGTACCTGCTTGCACAGCAACCAGACCAATCTCCACAGTAAAACTAGGTAACCTGTGAAAACATCAACACCAATCACTCTGAAAGTACACAAGGGCCTTTATTACCGAGGGACATGGCACCAACCCCTTTGAAAGCATTATGTAAACAACAGAATACCACATCACGACTAATAAGTAAACAAGAAAAACAAACCACAGCAACAGAAATCATTACACTCATAGAAGAATCTGATGTGGATCTGCCACAAAAAGAAATTCTTAGAAGATTGGAGAAATAAAAGAGATGAAGGAAGCCACCTAGACAAAGCATGCAACAATAGAGGGAATGAAGGCCACAATAGAAGGGATGATGTCCACAATAGAGGGAATGAAGATCAAGCATCAGAGGGAAATACAGGAGTTAACTGGGGAAATAGCAGACGCTGCACGCAGGGTTGCTGATCTCACGAACAGATTGGATGAAGTTGAGACTCGTATCAGTGATCTTGAAGACAATCAAGTTGACCTTAATAAACGTGAAAGACAATCAAATGAGACAAAAAAAGAGACAGAGGAAACCCTTAGATCAATGAGCGATGCTATGAAAAGGAACAACATCTGAATCATTAACCTACCAAAATAATACACGGTGAAGAAATCAACAATCAATTTAACAAGGGAATTTCTGAAAGAAAACTTCTCTAACCTAATGAATAAGAACCAGTCTCTCATACAGAAAGCAGAGAAGACACCAAGTAGACTAGTCCCCAGGAAGAACTCACTAAGGCATATAATAGTTAAACTATCTAACTTCAAAGAAAATGAGAAAATCCTGAGATCAGCAAGAGAAAAGAGGATGGTCACATATAAGGGCTCTCAGGTAAGAATATGTACAGACCTATCAACAGAAACCATGAAGAGAAGAAGAGAGTCTAGCAATATCTTCCAGAAGTTGAAGGAAAACAACGCCTCCCCTAGAATTCTTTACTCTGCAAACCTATCTATCAAGAAAGATGGGGAGATAAGGGTCTTCCAGGATAAGGAAAAACTTAAAGAATATGTTGTGAGACACCCAAACCTGAGGAAGATCCTTGCCGATTCACTATGGCCAGAAGACCAACATCCACCAAGCACAAACAGGAGAACATCCTTTACTCCAACCTCACCCAGGAGCCAACAGACTAACTCCAATCACCAAGAACACATGGGCAGAGGTAGAAAACATAGCAATAAAGAAGCCCTCCATGAAAACGCAACAGAGCTATGAAATGAAGGATAAGAAAACAAACCCATCCAAAAACACAAGCGGTCAGCAATGAACCCACAGATTGGGATAGTAACTCTAAATGTCAATGGCCTTAACTCCATCATTAAAATAAAAAAAGGTTGGCTTGGAAAATATAATGCATCAATCTGTTGCATGCCGGAAACACATCTTAAACTGGCAGACAGGAATAAACTAAGAATAAAAGGCTGGAGGAGGGTATATCAGGCTAATGGAGAATCAAAGAAAGCAGGGGTCACAATCCTAATCTTAGATAAAACTAACCTCAAAGTTCAAGACATAAAAAAGAGACAGAGAGGGGCACTTTATAATGCTTAAGGGATCACTTCACCAGGAACCGTAAGCATAATAAATATATACGTGCCAAATGAGAGACCCACGAAATTTGTCAAACAGACTATTCAGAACATGAAAAAAGATATTACAGACTCAACAATTATAGTAGGAGACTTTAACACGCCGCTATGAGAGAAAGACAACTTTGGGAAAGAAGCTCAGCAAAGAGGCTATAGAACTAAACACCAAAATAAGACAATTAGATTTGATAGACATATTTAAGGCCTTCCATCCAAATACAAAAAAATACACATTCTTCTCAAGCCCACATGTCACGTTTACAAAAATTGACCACATGCTGGGACACAAGTTAAGCATAAGTAAATTCAAACACATAGAGATCATACAGACGTCCTTCTCTGACCATCACGCCATAAAGCTGAGATCAATAAAAGGACCAGTAGTAAAACAGGGGCAAACAGTTGGAGGATGAATAATGAGCTTCTGCAGCATGAAAAGGTACTGATCCAGATTAGAAGAGAGATCAAAACATTTCTACAAATCAATGAAAATGAGAATACTTCATATCAAAACCTCTGGGATGCTGTGAAAGCAGTTATCAGAGGTCGCCTGATGGCAATAGGAGCAAACATGAAAAAGGAAGAGAGTCTTATGGCAGACACACTCTCACCAAAACTCCAACTAGAACAGAGTCAACAGAATAATCCCTCCAACAGTAAAGGAAAATAAATAATAAAAATTAGGACAGAGTTGAACCACCAGGAAGACAAAAAAAAATGCAAAAGATTAATGCAGCAAAAAGTTGGTTCTTTGAAAGGATCAATAAAGTTGACAGGCCACTGGCAAACCTAACCAAAGCAAGGAAATAACAAGCAACAATAGACAGGATGAGGAATGAAATGGGGGAAATCACAAGAGACTCTAATGAAATTAAAAGGATTATCACAAATTACTATGAAAATCTGTACTCCAAAAAGTTCAAAAATATGGAAGACATGGACAAATACCTGGACAAACAATCTCTCCCTAGAATGTCCCAGATAGAGGTCAAAAAGCTAAACAAACCCATAACAAGAGAAGAGATAGATATGGTTATCAAGAATATACCAACAATACAAGCTCCCGGACCAGATGGCTTCACTGGGGAATTCTGTAAGTTTTTCAGGGAGGAACTGGCACCAATCCTCCACAAAGTTTCCCAGAGTAAAGAAAATGATGGAAAGCTCCCCGACTCATTTTATGAAGCCAGTATAACTTTGATACCCAAACAGGGAGGGGATCCCACAGGAGTAGAGAACTATAGACCAATATCTCTAATGAACATAGATGCAAAAATCTTCAACAAAATACTGGCCAATTGGATACAAAAATACATAAAAAGCATAATCCACTAGGATCAGGTAGGATTCATCCCAGGGTTGCAGGGATGGTGTATTTTAGGTATTATTTAATATTTTCATTGATATTTTAAAACTTTCTTTTTTATTCCAAAGTATGTTTAATTTCATAAATTACATATAAATTATTTGATTACCTTTATACTTAATCTATTCACACAAATGTACATGCATTTAGGGACAGTTTTGTTTATTAGATAAATTTAAAGGTTTTTAAATTTTCTTCATTGACTATTTAAATGCTTGAGGTGTATATTGATGAGTTTTATAAGGAAATATTGATTGTAACCATTTTACTAATATATGCTGATGTGATTGCTATATACTCTATTTTTTATTTTCACATGAATCCAATGCACACATCATACTATTCCATAATTAAATCATATTAAGCAGTGTATATAAACACTAGCACAATCAGTGTCAAGATAGTTTCTTCCTTTCTGTACTTCTTGATGTCAAGTCCGCATGCCCTAGGAACCCTTATTCTAATTTCTGTGTCTATAAATTCATCAAGCATGGGTTTCATATATGGAAAACAAATGACATTATATGGACTATCAATGACAGAATGCAACAGAGCTAAACCAAATATTAAAAACCATATCTGGAAAAAAAGTGTATTAAAAGAGACCAGGTGACACAGTTTTAAATATTCACATTAGGATAAATATCATCCTAATTTATTATAGGCACCTTTACAATGCTCTCTGTCTAGAATCAGGGTATCCTCATTCCTCAATTATGATTAGAGAGGATTTCCTGGAGGCTTATTTCTACAAATATATTTTGGTTTTCTACTCTCATGGCAAACCAGAACATCACAAATTCAGCTCTGATCCTATTCCTTCCTTTGGATTTGGATTATATAATTTACAATCTATGGATCACAGATGTTATGCCTCTTCCACATGGACTTAAGTGAGATCTCATTTATATGGTTGCATCTTTGTAAAGAAAACTTTAAGACACCAGATGCTGGCTCAGTCCTGGTGGTGTCGTGGTGGAGTGCAGGACTGCGGCGCACTGGGTTGGTGATTCAAATCTAGCAGCAGCTCTTTAGGAGCAAGACTAGGTCTCCCACTCCCACCAGAGGGCAGTGATACTCAGAAAACCAACCAACCAAACAAAAGACACCTGATGCTATTATTTCTGATCTTCAAGCAACATACGATTTCCTCACCACACTTTGCTTCAGCATCAGTATGTGATTCCTTCATGAGGTTGAGTTTCAATCAGTTTAATGTCATAAGAACTAATTGTTCTTAGATTGGAGTTCTGAATAACCATCAGCCCCAAATTCATTCCAGAATCTATGTTTCCTGCCTCTGCTTCACCGTAGAAACATTTTTGTAATTTTATAATGGAGAATGTATCAATCACCTCCCTGAAAGCTAAGGCCATTTTCTGTTTATAATGTCATTGATTTAATTCATGGTAATAATTTTAAAACACTGTTGAGAAAGAGAGATTGAACAAGTGTAGGCTAACTACAAATCTCAATGCAGAGATTATTGACTTTAGCAGAATAAATTTTTATACATCTTGACTCAATTTACACTAACAGTGGGAGTCAGTGGTCAGGCAAAATTTACAATAATCTTCAATGACAATGTCAGACACAAGTCTGTCAGAATGCTACATATCTTAATGCAGAAGTAGGACATTGAGGCAGTAAATGTTAATCTACCTCCTGACAGTTCAATACTGTTTCTTCACACCACGTGTAGTTTTGGGCTCAAATCCTTATGCTTGAAGTAGAGCCTAGTGTACATAATGGGGTTTCCACTTTGAATCCCCCAGATAACTTGCTTTGGAACATGTTTAAGACTTTTTTATGACACATTCTGGTTCTGTCTATTTTATGGTTCTATTTAAGTATTAAGTGTATGAAAGAATAAATTACTTGTTGGTATGTCTCCTTTTCATATTTGAAATGGTCACTGGGGCAGTGAATAGTTGTTAAACTATTTGAGTCTCACCACTGCATTTAACCCTCCTTGCAAATAATTCTATGCTCCTTGATTTAAATCATATCAAAATGGTAGTTTTTGCATCCTGAAGGATGGAAATTGAACCCGCTAAAGAAGCTTTAAAGAGGATTTTAGCCATAAAATGTCTGAAAGGACAAGATAGGAGTTATAGGTAGATAGGACTAACTTTTCTCAACAAAAATTCTCATAGTGCATCCTTTTCTAACCTTGAAAACTAGACAAGTATGCTGTTCTGATTGGGAAACAAAAAACTTACGTGTAGATATTCTGGTGTTTATGTCACCAAAACATTTTCCAATTTTCTTAAAATGTCTTTCTCTTCAGCCTCTGTGATCACCCTGTATTCTTTGAGAAATTCTCCCAAGATTACCCTATTAGAATCTCAAATCAAAGTCTCCATCACTTTCTGAGCTGCTCTGTTTGAATTTTAACGGACCAGGCCGATCTTCTTAGAAACTGCTCTTTATATTGGGTCCTCTCCCTCACCCCAAAGTTTCCTTGATAAGTCTATGACAAATGTGATGTTATTTAAAGCCAACCATTTTACAGAGATGTGTTCAAACATATTTTACTTCTTTTTGTAAGAAACTAGTTCATAAGTGTACTAGAATCCTAGTAGTAATAGTTTTTGACTTTGATACACACATATACATATATAAATATAGATCTATTTAAGTGTCCATATTTTGTACTGGTTTTGTAACCCTAGAGTAGATAAACTAAAGCAATACACCTACATTTGAAATAGACATATGCAATAATTCCACTTCATATCCATTTTGAATCTTTCATATAGAAAAAATAAAATGATGAGGCATTTATGGAAGATAGATTTCACACCTATAAGCTAAATACACCTTGGAGTTTTTCATTTCTAAAAAAAGAGTAAGTGCCCATTTAAGCCTGACAACCACAAAAAAGGTCCATAGAGAAATCTTGACTTGCAGGAACAATGAGAAATCCCTGAAGGGGTGAGAAGAGCATCCAAATACACATGTCATAAATAGAGACCCTAGAAGATGTGTATTTAAATTACTAAATGAGCTCATAGAGCTCATACTCTGTCACCAGAGTAAATTGTTCAATCCTTCATTAACCTAGGAAATTCAAATCAATCATTTCCCCAAAGCCAATGAAATCTGTGAATATCTGAAGAGTTGTAACTCTTTCAGGCAGAACAGTCTGTGTGAGGTAATAGGATGATTTTATTAGTAACAATTTTTAGAAGAAGAGTATTAAATCTCACTGACCTCAAAAGGAAAAATACATTTAAAAACAAAAACAACAAAGCTGTGTCTGATTTTCTATGTTCTTGCTATTGAGAGCCATTTCAATAGCAGTGTTTTAGTAGTCATGTTTATTTGATAAAATACAGCTCTGCATATTTAGAAAATACATCTGTTTTAGTCTGGGTTGACTATAGAAACAAATTCATAGACACTGATATGTGTATAATAAAGAGGTTTATATACAAGAGCAAATGAATATTGAAAAAATATCCCAGTCCAGTCCTGAACAAGTCCACAAGTATAATATTAGCTCATATGTTTGACACCAAACTATAAAGTCCTCTTCAGAATCATGGAACAAATGCGATGATATCAAAGGCAGGAAGACCACAGATCAGTGGATGGAAAGTCTTATAGGTCCAGTGGTACTGTAAGAATCTCAGCTCTGGCAGGAATCTGCATGTGGCTTCTCCAGGTCCATGCTTACTGCTGGAGGGTAGGTCCATGTGGCTACACCTCAGGGATGTCTCACAGGGAATCAGTATTGTCAGTAGAGAGACTCCAAGGAAGAGAGTCAAGAGAGAGTGTGTACCCTGCCACTGGGGAAGAGATACAGGAGTTCCCATAATTCTCAGGAGAAGACCTTAGCCACATAGAGACCTCATTGGCTATGGCTCAATTGACAGATTAGTCTCCAACTCTTCACTCCTAATCCTCTCAAATTCCAAATTAGCACCAGATTATGTAACTACCATAGCCTCTCATAATAAAATGTTTCACTCATACCAAAATGTATCCAATTAAAAAAAGGAGCAGCTTCAATTATGTCTATATTGGCTGGCATACATTCTGCTTTCTACAAATTGTATTGCAATGCCTACTTTATTTTAAAATGTGAAGCATATTTCTATGAATATATTCTTGTTAATATGGAATTTATAATAACAATAATGGTGGCATTGGCTGAGTTGAGAGCATTACATGAAATTCTCATGTATATGTCTTGTGTTTTCCACTAGAGAACTACTTCTAATATCATCTCTGATTTCCTAATATCTCTCAATCAAATGCATTTCATTACAATCCCTGACTCATCATAGGTGCACTGTACGCCATGTCTGACAGATACATTTGCTAATAAGCTTTTCACATTTGTTTTTGTAACATGCGTAGCTTGGCCTCTTCTCTATCTTCATGAATCATATGGTATGATGCATAAAGAAGGTGATTAATATAGTAGACTAGCTTTTAGGGCAATACACCCTATGATGATACTAATGCTTCCTAATAACATTCTGCTTTTCTCTTGCTCTACATATTTTATATGTTCATGTATGTACTAAAATAGGAACTAAGAATAAAAAGTCTCATGTCACAAGCTTTGATTGGAAATTGTTATTAATGTGATAATTAGAAAATAATAATTTGGGAACTCTAGAAAAATGGAAGATAGAAATTGGAAGTGTTCTTACAATCATTTTTTCCCTTTCTACATTGTCACAAGGAAATTAGTCAGGGATTTTACTTCATGCTTCAGAGCTACTTAATAATTAAAGAAAAGAGACATCTGAAAACCTATGGAATTGTTCCAGGAAAATTCCCTTCAAGGTTGCAAACCACTTTATTACTTTCTTGTTTGTTTGTTTTAAAGTTTCTACCACAGGTATGAAAGATGTGCCTTCATGTTTGATACCAACAAAGCAGGTTGCTAATAAGACAGTTTCCATCATTCTCTATACTTGTCTTTTTAATATATGATTAAATATTTATGCATCCATCTCCAACACTAGTCATTGAGATATTTTAGGAGACTGTGCACTTCTACCTTTTATCTTTAGTGTTGTCAGAATAGCAGTTGCTCAACATTTTAATGATCTAGTGTTGCATAACAGAATATTCCCAAACTTAATAGCTTTAAACAAGAGTATCTTACTTTTTACAATTCTGATAGTTGGCTGAGTAGTCTTTCTTTAGTTGAGAGCGTCTCTGGGGATGGAAAACCCAACATAGCCTCTCACACATGTCTGTCAGGTTGCAATACCTGTGGCTTGGATATCACAAGACCTCCACGCCACGCCCAACCCCATTATTCTAGACACACCTAGATGGTGTGTTAGTCTGGGTAGACTAGAGAAACAAATTCGTAGACATTCAGATGTGCAAAAGAGAAAGTTTTCTATAATGGGTAAGTAAGTGCACATTAAGAAAACGTCTCAACCCAGTGAAGTTCACGTCCATAAGTCTGATATTAATCCAAATGGCCAATACCGATTTATAAAGTCCTGTTGAGACCCGTGAATACATGCGATGATGCTGAATGCAGGAATATTGCAGGACAGTGGGTTGGACGGCTTCTTGAACCAATGGTGTGTAAGTATTTCAGTGCTGACAGGGGTCTCTAGGTGGCTGGTTGCATCAGGGTCCATGTGGTTTCTTCAGCTCCCAGGATATAGCACCGCGGGTCTTGTCAGTAGAGCAACTTCAAGGGAGTGAATCTTATTAGTGAAATCTCCAAGGGAGTAAGAGTGAGAGATCGTACATTGTGCCTCCAAGACGGGAGACAGAATTTCCCAGAGTTTGCAGGAGAAAGCCATGCCCACACAGAAACCTCATTGGCTATGCCCCGATTGACACACTAGACTACACACTTTCACTCTTAATCCTCTCAAGTCCCAAATTGACACCATCTTATGCAACTACCACAGATGGATAGCTGTGTTCCAACAGAGACAGTTCAAGATGCCATGCCTCTTAAGGGCTGGACTCAGAACTGATACAGTCTATATATTGAACTCCACTGGTCAAAGCAGATAGCAAAGCTGGGCCAGCTCACATTGATGTAAAATAAAGTTTACCGCTAACACATTTTCATAAGCCATCAGGCTATCGGTGGTTACTCTTTCAAAGTAGATAGTCTATTCCACTTTTAAGAACTCCAAAACTAAACTAACTGCCACTCAGTCAATGGAGACTCCTTATGACTCCGTAGGAAAAGGGCACACAGGGCCCTGTCAGTTTCTAAGATTGTAATTCACTAAAGGAGTCGAAAGCTCGTCTTTCTCCTGAGTAGAGGATTGTGGTTTTGAACTGAAGTCCTTGAAGATCACAGCTCAACTTGTCCCCATTCTGCCACCGGAGTCCAATTTTCTACTGCTGTTCATAGGATTTCCAGGGTCAACCCCTGAGAAGGGGCCAGTGCATTTCAATGGACATATTTGTTACATGGGAAATATTTAATATGTTGAACAACAAAACTATATATTTAAAGAGTAAGGTGCATCTGATAGGAACCATGGCATTTTCTGTAGCCTCTTCAGTATCTGGAGGAGCCCATCTGTTATAGTGGAGGTGAACAATGACATCTTGTAAGTCAAAGATGAATGGATGTATTTGAGTTATGGTACTGGTGAAGACTATTGGAAGAACTATAAACTACCAAAAGGACAAAGAAAATTGTTTTGGAAAATTGTTTTGTTTGGTTAAAATGCTCCTTAGAAGGAAGGATGGTAAGACTTTGTCTCGTGTACCAGGGAATACCAGGCCCTGGAAAAAAGACAGTATGCTTGGTAAAGTAGAGGATCATTTTTAAAAAAGAGAAATCATTGAGGAAATTGATTGATGTAGTACCTGTGGCAATGGGCTCAAACTTGCCCGTGATGATGAAGACAGCAAGGTTTTCTAAGTTACACTCATGTCACAGGTGGAATGGACTCAATAGCACTGAATAATAACCCTGACAACCTCTGCAGGGAAGAAGGCTAAAGACTGGAAACAATGACCGGTGGCCATTTCTGAAGTCTATATACAGCAATTTGATAATGTTAGGCGCTAAAATGAAACCAGGTACAGCAAAAGACTGCCTAGTGCTGAACCACCCTTGAAATGGTTGCTCTGTGTGAGTCCATTTTTGCAGGCACCGTGCCAACGTGGCTTGTTAAGAGTCTTCCTCCTTTGCACTGATCATTTGCTGCATCAGGCATGCTTTCCTTTACTGTGAACTTGTTAACCCCCATGCTGGATCCCAGGTGCATGAGGCAAGTTTCACAATTCTTATCTTTAAAGGCAATGGTTATTTTTCAGTATAATTAATTCTTAAAAAAACAGCGAGTAAATGATGAATAAGAAAACATAGTCTAGATGACAGTTCTGAGAAGAATCAATACTAGAAGTAGAATACACACATATCTTTCCTTTCCTACCCTCTTTTTTATAATTCAGGGATTTTAATTATTAATTTGCCTTAGGATGAAAATTGATGCAGGATCATTAGGTGTTTCACATTGAGGAAAACACTCCATGCAAATATCTAGAATTTACATGAAATTACATGGTGGGTTTGGGTAACAGTGAGCAATGGAATGTGGGAACAGTATATATAGAGAGAGTTATCATGAGGGAAGAAACTGAAAATATGTTAGAAGGACTTTGTGTGTCCTGTTGTTTCTGCTGATAGGAATGGTCCAGTCATCATAGAGAGAGGATCATTGTGTGTTCTTAAGCAGGAGAGTTGTGAACAATTTGACCATGCATTAAATCACAAAGACATTTTATGTGCATGTTCTTCAGTACTACTTTATAACTTTGAATATTCCATTTATAAATATCATGTATATACATCATTTTACAACATAACTAACCCACAATAGCTGTACACAATGGGGGATTTGTATGAGGGGCTGCCGCCCTGTCCAATGTTAATTTTTTCAAAGCTATATTATTAATTTTTTGTTAATTTTTTTTTTTTTACAAAACAAACTTAAGGCCTTCAATGAACTCTCCAATACATTTAATCCATTTCTCAATTCTTGGAAGCCTTTATCAAAGTGCTTCCGTTTGGATGGCTGACAGCACCTCTCTCATTGTTGCTATAGTTGAGTTTTGTTTATTTTTCCACTTCTATGTCATCACACCCCTGTCCTTTCCTGTCCTTCTTCATTCGTGGAAACAAAAGGAAGTCACAAGGAGGATGATCGGTGAGTCAGGTGCACGGGCCAAGAGAGGTGCACCATTTTGTTTTGTTTTGCCAAAAACTTGCACACTGACATGGCTGCATGTGCAAGTGCCTTGTCATGGTGGCAAAACCACCACATTGCTTGTCACAAATCAGGCCTTTTTTGTTGCAACCATTTTGTTGCTACCTTTTCAGAACCTCTCACTAGAAAGCATGGTTAATAGTCTGAGTTGGTGGAATGAACTCCGAATGCACTATGGGAAGATATTTTCTTCAATTCTGGAAATTGACAGATGTCCAAAAAGAGTTTTGTCATCAGCAGGCATTCCACCTCTTTCGAAACAGGAAAACCACTCTTACACTTGAGAGTTTCCCTTAGAGCGGTCCCTGTAAGCTTTGTTCAACATCACCACAGTTCAGGTGACATTTTTTCTTGAGCAGGAAACAAACTTTCAGAGCTATACACTGTTCTTTTTAATTGGTAATCAAGAAAATTAGATTCGTAGAAGCTGCTTTTACAATATTTCAGTATGAGGAGAGAGAGAGAGAGACCTTCCTAGGAGTCATGACTGGGTACACTAACTCAGCCAGTTGCTGCACTCACCCAGCCAGGATGGGGTGAAGGATGGGGTGGGTATGCATATTTACAAAAGTTTTAAATGGTGGAGTTTTATCCCATTTGGGCATATCCCCTCATATATTTTACCTCTATTAAAATTGTTTGTTTATAAATAGAGGCTTTATTGCTTAACATGACTGCTATTAAAAAATAAAACAAAGTAAAATAAAAAAAAAACCTATGCATTCTGAGTAAGTTGTTCTAAGAAAAATGACATATGAGTAAAAACAGTTGAATTCAGTAAAAGTCAAAAGAGTCTCTCTGTGTAATACATGAGTTCTCTCTTCAATGATTCTTGGCTTTATAATTCTATATTTCTCAGCAATAATTTATTGAATTTTTTAAGATGATCAATTCCTGGGTGATGAAGACCAAAAGCAAAAAAAAAGCAAGACCCAAAAAAATTATAGATTCATAAATCTATAATTCACATTCAGATTAATAGGGAGGAACCTCCCTACACTAGGCAGGGGTACCTTCTTTGGCATGCAGATGTTCCTGTATGGGCCAAGGTCAAATCAGGCAGCCCCCTGGACTGGGCAGCCTCCTGCACCAGGCAGTCACTTGCACCCCTTTGCACTAGCCTCACAAGAAGGAGATGAACAACTTGCTGAACTTTGTAACCCCTGCCTCTGGCATCTCACAGAGCTTATCTCCCTGAGAAGGGCACAGCTTCTTCTCAGGCAATGCAAGGAACTCCCTCTCTAACATTCCAGGAAGCAAGTGTGAAAAAAAAGATGATTTGCTCACAGGTCACCTCCCAACCTGAAAGCACAAGAAACCTCCCCTTTCTTTCATCAGCCCACATGCATGTAGCTCAAACCCTATCTATAAATCCCACCACCACAATACGGGGTGCAGCTTCCCTGGTCTAACTCTCTCTCAGGTCTCAGGACCACCCAGGAGCTCAAGATGCTTCTCTCTCTCTCTCTTCTCTCTTCTCTCTCTCTCTCTCTCTCTCTCTCTCTCTCTCTGCTCTCCCTTCCCTTCCCCAAAGTCCTTCACTTCTTCCAATAAAGCCTATACATTTGCATTTCATCTTTAACTGAACTCTGAACTCCTTCCTGTTGGCTCCATCTCAACCTCTGAGTTCCCAGAGTTTCTACTTGTGTTTCTAGAGTTATCCTCAGAATTTGCAACCACTTTTGAATTGTGGAGCAAACTATGGATTTTAAAAAGGTTTTGGGTATGCCAACTAGAATGCCTGATTCTGTAAAAGCAACTCACTGCCAGAGAGTCAATTCTGACTCAGAGAAGATCATAGAGCTTTGTCGACTGCCAAATAAGTAATACACATAATGTCTTAAAGAAATTGGTGATAAGGAAGACGACGATTCTTTGAAAAATTCTCTTCTCAACAATACTGCTTTGCAAATGAGAAAAAAGGAGGTATATTCATGAGTTTTATCAAACATTGAGGAAAGAATAAGCTAAAGTGTGTCTGTGTTAGGGTTCTCTAGAGAAAACAAACCAGGACACGAATAATTGTACATATATCTACATATATAGGTAACTAACATAAGAAATAAATAATTAATCTATAAAGCAGTACAAATGGCTTGTTGCAATGCCCTTCTGTGAGACAGCTAATACACTGGAAGCCCTTCAAGTCTTGAGGGCCACCAGGCAATCCTCTGTAGAGTAATTGAGGCTATCCGACCACAGGCAGCAAGCAGTAAGGGAGAGCACCAACAGTCAGTCAGATGACAGGATCAAGAGATGCATATTCTAGTAGCATGGCAAAGTAAGACTTAAAGGAACCTCAACTTACAGTGACACAGTTAGTGGATTAAGTTTTCCATGGGAAGTGTAGCTTTGCAAATGGAGGTACAGAACAAGCAAGACAGCTGACTGCACACTGGTCCAAAGATTCAAGAGCAACAGAGAGAAAGGCAATGTTCACTGAACGATTCATCTCTCTGATCATCAATTGACCTCACACGTGTGCATTCACCATTGTTGGCACAACAAACCAACCTATCTTCATTGGCCATGTTGACACAACAAACCTACCTATTAAAAGATCCTTTCTAGAATTGTGCTTGCTTCTAATCATCTTCTATTTCCTGTACTTGTCTAGTGCATTGTTCACACTTTACATACCCATTGTTATTATTTTACTCCTATGCATATACAGGAGATGCTATTCCATTCAATACGACCAGACATAAAATCACCTGGAAGATACGGATCGGTGGCAATGCAATGCATTCATTCTAGTAGTAACCTAGAATTTCCTGCCTTCCTAATATCAATAACTATCTTGTGAATAAATGTTTATTTTTTCTAACACTGTCCCCTGGTGAATTGAATCATTTTCTTGTTCCTCCCAGAGTTCCACAGTCTGAGTTTTTAATTTTATAGTTATAATGCCACAATGCTGATCATTAAGATGTAGATTAGCACAAATGTACACATACATGGGTAAGCATATCTAATAATATTTGAAATATTTATCCTCCTTATTTTGCTTTTAGGTGCTATTGATGAGTTTTCAACTTATATTGACCCTAGGTACAAGAATAACACTTCCTAATTGCTGTGCTTCACCTGATTTCTGAACCATAGGTAGAAGTGATGCTCATTATTTTCTCTGGATTCTATGAGGAATAATTAAATTCTCTCCAAGCTTCTCTCCTCAGTTCCTTACCCCCTTTTTTTTTTGCAGGAATAATGGAAGCCATAACTAAAAATACAAAATGCATGTGATACCTTGCATTCTTTGGAGTATTCTGGCCTACAGAATGCTTAACTTTGAACTCCCCTTGAATGTGCATTTAGGAATTAATGCTGTCTCTTCAGGGTCAATCTACAATTTGTGAGCAAAGGTTGCAATAAGGTGGATTATTTAAATTCAAGGGTATAGTGTTTCCAAATTCATATAATTAACCAGCATAGATCTATATGATCCCACCTAACCTTTAAGAGCCATGCATGTGACTTTTTCACTTTTATTTTTCTTATCCTATCTCTTTTAATGTCATCAGAGTAGGTTCTGTAGGAGAGAGTATAACTCATTGTCTTTTTTCACTTCCAACAACAATTAATTTGGTGGTGAGTTACTCTGAATGTCTTCTCTAAATTTAAAATAATCTGGTTATATTTCATTATTCTCTTATTTGCTCTAACAAGCTTTTATTAATTTTCTCCACTGAACCGGAAGAGGTACTAGAAAGAGGTAGTAGAAAGAAAAATACCCTGGATAAAACACACTTGAGGGTACAGCACTTGGCCAAAATGTAAAAGCCAAATTCATTGCCACCAATTCGATTCCACCCACAGTGACACTGTAGGATGGGGTGTCACTGTGCATTTCTCAAACGATGTCCTTTGCCCAAGAAGCAGTTGGTGGCTTTGAATTGCTCTCCTTGTAGTTAGAATCTCAGTGGTAGCTAATGTAACCCCAATGTTGCAGAAACCCAGTGGTCTGCTAGTTGTTTGAATTGGTGCAACCAGACTATTTTTCTCCACCCTCCTTTTGAGAGAACAACAGCAGAATGAGGAAAAATGATTTTCTTTTGTTCCTGTTTACAAGATAATTTATCTTGTGAAGATGTATTTTAGATCTAATTTATTATTCACTGCCCCTCAGTTGCATCTGGCTCATGATGACCTTATAAAGCACAGAGTAGAACTTATCCCTAGGTTCTTCTCCAAGTCTGTAAAACGTTATAAGAACAGATGCCTCATCTTTCTCTTTAGGAGAGACAATACATGAATAGATAGAAAGATGTCATGGAGGTAAAATGAGTTGAAATCTACATTGCTATTGACTTCCTCTTCTGCAAAAAAAAAAAAAAAAAAAAAAAAGACTTAACCACAAAGCTGGATCTCACTTGAACTAAGCTAACTGGAGAAAAACCCCTGCTCTGGAAGGCAAGTACATGATACACCGTGGCCATAAATGCTCAATAATAAACAGCATTTGGGCTGGCAATTAATTTATCGTTCCTCAGCATTAAAACAACTAGTCCCTGAAGTCCCTCCAGCTTGTCTAATAAAAGATTTATGCTTAAAATGGAATGGTGACCCAAATTATAAGTCACTTTTTTTTTATATATATTTTTTTATAAGTCACTTTTGAAGTGGTTCTCAACCTTCCTAAAACTGTGACCTTTTAATACGGTTCTGCATGTTGTGACGACCCCCTGCCATAATATTATTTTCGTTGCTACTTCATAACTGTAATTTTGCTACTAGTATGAATTGGACGACCCCTGTGAAAGGATCATTCGACCCCCAAAGGGGTCACAGTCCCCAGGTTGAGAACCACTGCCCTAGGTACCTCATCTCCACAACCCCATTGTTATGTTTTCAACAGTGCCTAGGAAAATATATCTGGCGGAGAGCTGCCCATGAATGTTTAATAATGAATGAATGAATGAAGAAAATAAATTGACAGCTGTCTGTGAAGCAATGGAGTGCAAAAATTAGGCATACAATGTATAATAAAATATCTCACTAACAATTTCACCATTAAACATAAAGAAGATCAAAAAATCTGTAGACCCACAATTATGTGTTCCTTCATTGAAAGGTAAAACATCAGGAAGAGAAACTCTGTCTGTTGGAAGACACATTGTCTCCTGCTAAAGAAACCTGTTCCTGAAATACCAGGGGCCTTTAACAAACAAACCCCCCATCTCCATCTCCAGCGAGATTGTGTCACCCACATACCTGAACTGTAAACTCTTACTAGAGCGAGTCCCTGTGTTTAAGGGAACAGTATAGCATCATGTGTTTCTGGAATTCTCTGCAATGCTGCAACTATTTCACAGGAGCATGTGAGATCATTTAAATTTTTGAAGAAACAATAACATTTCTTGAAGGTGACATAAACTATAACCTTAAAGTAGTTTGTAGTCTCAGTACTCAGTGACTTTTATTTTGATTATACCTTATCTTTATTAGTCTAGTAGTTGCTGTGATGAAAAGCTAGACCAATATTAAAATCAATGTGTAACCGGAAATGAAGGTGGCAGGACCCAATCTGATAGCAAGATTTGAGAAGTTGTACACTATTCTCAGGTGCCATATTCCATTGATGACTACTGCTGTTTTTCTAAGAATGAAATGTCCTTTATATTTGTTCTTTACATGTTCTTTTTTCAAAAGCCTCTTAAGTTGTTAATAAATTCTTATTAAGTTACTTGGACCATAAACAAACAGACTTCTCTTGGTAAAGAAGACTCATAGGAGCAAAAATGAAATAGCTAGGAATATAAGTTTTTCTACAGGAAGTAGAAACAATTTACAAACATCATTAAATAAGGATAGTCATCACATATAAAGACTGTTCCTGCATAAGGTCTAGAGCAATGGTTCTCAACCTGTGGGTTGAGATCCCTTTGGGGGTCAAATGTCCCTTTCATCAGAGTCACCTGAATCATAACAGTAACAGAATTATGGTTATGAGGTAGCAATGAAAATGATTTTCTAGTTGGCAGGTCACCACATGAGGAACTGTATTAAAGGGTCATGCCATTAGGAAGGTTGAGAACCACTGGTCTAGAGTCTCTGGGTATCATGCCAATTGTTCAGACTCCAGTGGCTTCCCTTGATGTCTCAGACAGGATTGCCCCACAAAAGCATGGATCCCAAGATGGACTATCCAGGGCTTCTTCTACTCCACTGCCACAGAGGGATATGTAGCTAACATCAATGGTAGAGCCCTACAGAAGTCTCACTGAACTCAGGTACAATCCAGCAGTCTTGCTGTTATTAACAAACTATGTTCACAAATTTGTACAAGTGTCCTTGCACTCTGGACAACAGTGCCAATCAATGCATTTCACTCCATGATTGGGGTCAGAGGCTATTCTTACTTTAGGGAAACAGAATAGGCCAATTTCTAATATCTCTGGTGCTTCTTCACAAAGTGTTCCCTGAATGTACAAAAAAAAAACCCATTCAGTTGATAAATACATAGAGACTTGATTCCTGTCAGAGCCACATTAAAAAAATAGTCTGCAGATATTCTTGAGATCAATCCGCCATTGAGCATCCTGTATGATTAAATTCTTTCATGAGACACATATGTTTGTCATGAACTAGAGTCAACTCTTTGGCAACTTTTAAATTGAGGACATTGCTAGATCTGTGGTAAAATTTCCATGTTCTAATTGGATATCTGGTTCTATTCCCGGTCAGTGAGCCTCATGCACAATCACCCCCCATTTGTCAAAGGGAGTTTGCATGTTGTTATGATACTCAACAGATTTCAGAGGCACTTCCAGATCAAGATGCAATAGGAAGAAAGGTATAGTGATCTATGTCTAAAAATACATAATGAAAATCTTGTGCATCACAATTGATCATAAGATTGGTGAAGGATGAAGGAGTGCTCTATTCTGTTGTGCATAGGTTTCAATAACAGCCAGCAACATCAACTAAGGGTTGTATTTATCTCCTGAGTAGAGCATTTAAGGTTTTCCATGATTTTGACCCACTCCCTTTTGAGTCACAAATTTAAAGCAGGTTGAACCGCTGGGATTCTGCACTCATGGACCTGTGACTTCGTGAGTTGGAAGGATACATTATAGACTGGTATCGGGCATATGGGCTAATATTGGACTTATGACTTTGAACTGGACTGGGTTCAGTTAGGATGCCTTCTCAGTGTTCCATTCCTTTTGTATATAAACCATTCCCTTATATCCATATGCAAGTCTATGAATTTGTTCCTCTAGTCTACCTAGACTAACACACTAATATTTCCAAAAAACCTGTAGCAGTGGTCATTAATAATAGTAGGAGAAGAGAAAAATAGTAGAAGAGAAGATACAGAGAAAACAATTTGGTGACTAAGTGTTTAGAAACTGGGAGAAAGTGTGTTGTAGGCAGGGTCAATGATTGAATGCATGAGAGTGGAAGACAACAGGTAAAATATAAAGTCAAAGATTCAATGATGATGTCTACAGAAAGGTGTATAAGCTATAGTTCTTCTGAAACAGCAAGTAAAAGGGAACACCAAAATTGAAAACACATGCAAAATGTACAGTTGACATTCTGAGCAGAAAAGCAGATCTTCCTCTGTCTACTTCTCACTGTGTTAATGAAGAAAAACTTTAATTTGCTTATGAAAAGGAATGTTAATAAGAATAGCTCCTTCTGGGGTGTGGGGGGGATGAACAATGGGAAAGTGGGTGAAGGGTGAGAGAGGATGATGTAAAACATGAAAATAATAATCTATAACTTATCAAGGGACCATGAGGGAGGGCAGAAAGGGGAGGAAGGGGGAAAATGAGGAGCTGATATCAAGGGCTAAAGTAGAAAGAAAATACTTAAAAATGAGTGATGATGGCAGCATACATACAAATGTGCCTGACACATTGGGTGGATGTATGGGTTGGGATAAGAGATGTCATTTCCCCCAATAAAAGCATTTGATAAAAAATAATGATGGCAAAAATGTACAAATTTGCTTGACACAAAGAATGTCTTCATATATTGTAATAAGAGCTATGTGAACCCCCAATAAAATGATTTATTTTTAAAAATAAAAAAAATTTCTAATTTATTAAATTAAAAGCTACTTTTTTAAAAAAAGAATAAGAATACTAGAGCAACAGAAAACAAAAGCTATTTGCACAGCAAGTAAGAAATACCATTTGGAGACTCCCAGAAACACTTAGGACAAGTTAATTGGGAGAAAAAGTTACTATCTCAGTATTCATGGGTGAAGCATAATGATTGATGCACTCAGTTCCTAATCAAAATGTTGGTGATTCAAGTCTACATACAAGCATTTTGGGAGAACATATTGATAAACTACTGAAAAAGAAACAAATACACTGCCATCAAATCAATTCTGACTAATGGCAACCAGTAGGGCATGGTAAAACAGTCCCTGGGGTATCAGGCATATGGGCTAATATTGGACTTATGACTTTGAACTTTTGAACTTTTGAGACCAAGTTTTGTACGGGATGTGTTAGTCTGGCTAAACTCGGGAAACAGTTCAACAGAAATTCATATGTATAAGAGAGAACTTAGAGGATATGCACACAGGGCTGTCCCAGCCCATAAATCCAACACTAGCCGATATGTCTGACTCCAAGCCACAAAGTACTCCTCAATGGCACAAAACACACAACGAAACCAACTACATGAGGAAAGTTAAATCAGTGGGTGTGTACACTGCACTGGCAGGGGTCTTCATGCGACTACTCCAACACCCAGGGCTGCATCAAGGTAGGTCCACAATGTGGCTTTTTCTTAGAGATGTCTCACAGGAAGTGAGCCTTGCCAGCTGAAGCAGGGAACTGGGTAAGGCAGCTGTACCCTGGTCTGCTCATCACAAAGCAAGAGACCCCAGAACTAAAAAGGCACGTGTCCCTGATCCATTTATCTCTCTGTCCTTCAATGAGTCCTGCATGTGTATTAGTCAGGTTGGCACAATAAACATTGACTATCTCACGGGAGTAGAAAGCCTCACTTTTCTCCCACAAAACAGCTGGACACACTTGGGCTTATCATTTGCATCATTGAAATATCTGACGTCTGATTCTACAGACTTAAGTCAACAACTTACTCTACGGTTTCCCAATCCTGGGAGTCAGCATCCTTCCACCTTAAGTGACAGCTTTTGATTCATTAGCCCGTGCAGCCAGAAGTCATTTGTCCTGCTCATCTCACATTCATCTGCCTCTGAGCTCCACAAGGAAGGGAGCTTGCAGTCTTCTTTGCATCCACAGACTTAGAAATTCCCTATCATTACATCTGAATTTGTTTGTTAGAAATTCCAGCTTATAGCAATAAAACACAAGTAAATGTCTTGCTGGAATTTTCTGCTTTGACTATTTGATATCTACTATATTCTTTATTCTAAGTCCTCTTGTGAATTCAGATGGACTTTCTGCCAGTTTCTCGTTGATGTACATCTACAATGGTTTTTGAATTATTTTCAGCAAAATTTTACTTGCACAGGATGTTATTCAAACGTTAGAACAACTGCTGGTCAATATCACAATTGACCTCTAGCCTTGTTTTGACTAATGATGTTGTGCTTCTCCATCATCTCTTCCCAAAAAGGTAGTCGATTGTGTTCTTGTCTATTCCATCTGTAGAGGCCCTTGTACATACATCTGCTTATGTTGTTCAAAATGCATGCAATGAGGTGGTTGGTCTTACAAATTGTATTATATGATCTATCATGAATTTTATTTCTACAAAAATATGACTATTGTTATATTTTCCAAACTACTGATTTTCTTTGTTTCCAACTTTTAAATTTAACTCATCTATAATAATTAATGCATGTTGATTGCAGGTTTAATTTCAGACTGAAGAATCTAGAATCTAGAATAATTGGTTGCTGTGTAAATTTAAATAGTACTTTTAGCCACTTTTTCCTATATATGCATATAGAAAATATTCTAGAACAGAAATCATTGAATTTCAAAATATTATTTTTGGTAAAGAATATGACTTCATTTCTCTTAAATTTGCCATTTCTAACATAGAAAATCATAAGATTTCCTGACTCAGAATGGCCAAGTTGACTCAATTTAAGTTCACTAAGATTTTGTTCTTAGGATTTTCATTAAGTTCACTAGGGTTTGGATGTTTACATGTTCTATTCCATTTTTGACACTTCCAATTGTCCTGTTTTCCTCCTTGGTACATTCCAAACGCTGGTTTATAAATGAACATTTGCTGCTGTTTCTTGTCACTTTGACTCGTTTCACCAGCAAATGAAGAACACAAAGGTTTGCTCCATCCATATTCTGAAGGTCAACTACTTTAAGAAAGCAGCTCCTCCTCACTTGTATTTTGAGTGCCCATGAACAGGATGAGCTCATCATCTGTCACTCTACCTGACAATATTCTAATGTTATTCCTAAGGTTTACAGTGGCTCAACTTCCAAAGTGGAATGCCTATTCCTTCTTCACAATCTGTTCTTATTTTTTCTGGAAGCCTGCTAAAGTTTGCCCATTTATGGGTAGAATAATTTCCAGCATCACAAGGATATATGAAATATCACGGTCTGACAATCTGACAGGTAGATTTTAGCATATTGGTGTGATAAACATATTAATATAATCAAATGATATCCAGATCTTGTTGGTTATTTTGCTTTTTATTTCTACCTAATTCCAGCATGACTTGTTTTTGCTTCATATATGATACATGATGTTTAGTCTGCTATCTGCATAAATTATAGAAGGAGACCAGCTATATGTCTCCTTACACCTCTATAAATAAGTTATCCATTTGTTTCCCAAAGACAGTGGCCAAGCTATTTTATCTGTTTCATATCACTCAAAACAGTAGCAGAAAAGAGTAAGTTCATTAGTACTAATTAAGTAGAATTGGATTGCCCCAGAGACCTTACAGAATATTGAATGACTGAAGTATAATTTGCAACTAAGAAGCAACTAGCAAGATTCCTTATAAACTAAGAAGCACTAACTATCAAAGCACTATTAATCAAAAAGTGAGCTCTTTTCTGCCAGCTTTTACTCATTAAGAACAAAGCCCACATGGAAGAAGCACACCAGCCTGTGTGATCATGAAGTGTCTATGGCATTAGGTATCAGGCATCTAACACTCAGAAAAAAAGCATATCCAATGTGAAGGGTGGAGGGGCGGGGATGTGGAGAAGAGAACAATGTCTATCTGTAGACAATAGAAACACCCTTCTGTGAGGGATTAAAGGGAAGAGATGAGCCAGTAAGGCTGCACCTATGAAACGTACAACTTTCCTCTAGCTCTTTGGCACTTCTTTGCCCCACTGTCATTTCTACCTTACAGATTGGATTAGACCAGAACATGCACAGTGCTACATATAAGATCCCGAAATAAAGGGAATCCAGGATAGATAAACACCTCAGGGCCTACAAGGAAAGTCAAGATACCAGGAGGATTAGGGGACGGGAGGGGGAGAAAGGGAGAACTAATCACATGGATAACCCCCCTCCCAGGGGTACGAACAATGTAAAATTGAGTGAGTGACGATAGAGGATGATGTAAAATGTGAAAATAATGATCTATAACTTATCAAGTGTTTATGAAGGAGGGAGGGTGGGTCAGGGAAGGAGGGGGAGCTGACATCAGAGGCTCAAGTAGGCAGAGAATGCTTTGAAAATGATGATGGCAGCAAATGTGCTAATGTGTTTGATATACTGGATGAATGTATGAATTGTGATAATAGATGTAAGAACTCCCAATAAAATATTTAATTCCAAGAAAAATATTGCTGGAGAGGAGTAAGGGCAAACGTAAAAATCAAGATTCTTAATGCTGAAAGTCGTCGTATCTTGCTAGCACTAGAAACCAACCCATGATTTAACCTCTGTGCACTCTGGTTTCTCCAAGAACAGTCAGGTTTTCTGTAGTTATTAAAATTATTAAAGTAATATTTAACATTGACAAAAGCAGACTTACACATTGATGCATTGTTTATCTCTTTGGTGCCAAACTATAGAATTGTGGGATGGTTCTTTGTCATGCTGCTAAAGTATCCCTACCATTTAGGCACGTTAATAATATATCTGGAAATTGTGTTTGAAAATGAAAACTAAATACAAAATGACTTTCTTTCCATAGACAGCTGTAAATAATAAATATTCTTCTTATTGATTAAAACTTTATCCTATTTTAGCAGAAAACGTGGAAGGGCAGATCTGAAGAGAGCAGCATTACTAACAGGCTCCCTGAGTGGACTTTCTGGAATGGAAAATATAATTATGCATGCTTTTGTTTGGCAATTATATCAACCAAAATTGTTACTGATTGCAATTCTGTTACTTGAGATAGGATATGTAAGAAAGTAAAAAAAAAATATGTGCAGAAAAGCATGCTGTAGTTAACAACATCACCAAATTGTGGTTAGGCCTTTGGGTATTTACCAGTCAAATAGAGGGGGCGATTTCTTAAAGATCTGGTGTCTTAAATAAAGAGAATGGTGTAGGAATTGGTAGTATTTCCCTCTGCTGTTTTAAATAGATAGATGATAGATAGTTAGCTAGAGATTTAGAGAGATAAAGAGAGATTTACTTACAGGGTTTGGCTCATGTAATCAATCATGGGTTGGGTGGAAGTCGAAAACCAAACTCAGTCGTAAAGAAGATAGACTTGAAACTCTTGTAAGCTTGCATCCCAAATCTGGAAAGAATAATGAGAGAAAAAAAGTTCTGTCAAATTATCTATTAATACTCTAAAGACAAACTATTACCAAAGAAAAATCCCTTTTCAACTAATTGAATTCTTAAATTTCACTATAAAACCTTATAGAATGTGATCATATTATATTACACCATAGAATGGCACTTAGATTAGTATTTGACCAAATCACTGGGGATCAAAACCTACACAAGATGGTATATATAATTAGGTATCACAGGCAATAGGCTATTGTTAGGTTCCTTAGAGTCTATTTAGTTTCTATTCAAAACAACTCTCCAAATATTTCTCTGATGAGAGTGTCAAATTCAACAATATATCTTTAGGTTTTCAAATGATATGGGTATTCCTGACTTCCATTGTATAGATTTTTCTTTTTCTTCACTATTTTTAGTGAATTCCTCACAGGTCTTATATCTTACTCTGAGTGTACTTAATTCATTTAACTCTTAAAAACAATTCTATGAGGTAGAGATCATCATTGTGACCATTTTCCTAAGATAAACTTGATTTTTAACAGGCTTACAGAAAAAATTCATATGGTTAACTGGCATATCTGGATTTTGAACTTCATATATATATTAATGATATTAATAAACCCCTAATTATATTACAACTTAATTTGAAAGGAAATAAAGCAGATAGAGAGGATACAATAGATAATGGAGTTGATTGTTGTACTTTATATCTATTAGTTTTTCCTTAGGTTTGTAAAACTTTGGAATAAATCTGTTGACCACTAGTATAGAGTTGATTTCTAGGCATAGCAACTTTGTATGTTACAGTGTAGATCTGTCTAATAAAATTTTCTTGCCTGTAATATCAACAGAATCATTTCTCCTGGGAGCTTTTGGGTGGGCATGAATTGCTAAACTATAGATTAGCAGCCTATTTCAATTGCTCCTAATATCGACTCTTTTCAGTCTTGGGAAATACTGTATATAATGAAAAAGGTGAAAGACATGGCTGTAATTTCACTTGATACAAGATAATGTTAGATACAATTTTCTATTTCACTTAAATAAATATTTGTGAATTGAAAATTTACCTTTATTTTTAGACAGATATTAATCAGAAGGAAGTTGTGTTAGGTCAGGTTGCCTTGAGCACAAATCCAGTGGCACTTAACTATGTGTAAAAAAACAGCTTTATATTAAGAAGCAAATTTAAACCAAGAAGTCACCCCATGCCAGTCCAACTCAAGTCCATAAGTCTGATGCTATTCCCACACTCACTTTCTCAAAATACGAGGCACATGTCAGTGACACAGAATAATGAACTAGGAACAAAAAACCACAGGACATTGAATTCAGAATCACATGCATCCAGCGTGGAAACAGGGCAGACTACCAGGTGTACTGACAAGCAGAAAGGTGAAGGGACCAAGAGAGAGATTGCCTCTGTTCACCTTATTCTTTTCCAAAGGGCATATGACATAAAGGAGATATCATCAGGTTGAGAACTGATTGAGAGCTTTAACTCCACCCCTACAGGACTGTGTTGTTGACCTCATCCATAATTATCACAGAAATGAATCCTTATTTATAAATTACTTTTAAAGATGCATATGAAAGAGATGGTGTATCTACTGTGTTAAAGTGAGAAGAGCGTGCTTTTTAAATGAATGATCAAGTCATCAATGGATACCTGGAACCTGGGATAAGTGTTCAAAACCACTATAGTACATTTCTATTAGAAAACGTGAAATTAATTACAGTACATTTTAATTTAAAATTGTCCAAGTGAGAATATTTGTCCCTTAATGAAGAATGTTCTAATTATTACCACAGTAGTTCCTAGTTAGCAATGGACAGCATTACTTTTGGGGAGTCCATTAAATCATGGAGTGATTGATTTTCTTTTCCTATTCTACTTTCAAGGGGATTATTTCTACCCAATAAAATAGCCCTTTAGTGAACAGTGTGAGTTTGATGTACTGTGAACTTCCTTGGGGATGATCAGCCTCTGTGAATAGCAGCATTAATCTCATACAGAAACATTAGTAGCTGGTGAGGATTAATTCTATTTTAAGAACCTTTTATGAACCTTGAGTGTACACATGCTCCGTAATAACTTGTTTCCAATTTCTCAACTGTCACCTCTTTAATTTGGTTATTCACATTATTTCTTCACAGTTGTTGATTCAAAAGCCTGCTAAACATTCTTAACATAATATATTTAAGCCTTACACTTTTTTCTGAGAATGAAAAATGGATGACAGAAAAGCTATCGATGTCTAAAGCACATACATCCAAGGGAAAGCCAAGCTTTTCGGCTTCCTTCCTACTGCAACAAAGGAAGAGTTCAACGTTTCCCTGAATAACTTTGGTTTCTTTCATCTTGTCAGCAGAAAATTAGCTTGACATTGTGAATTCACATTTCTACAGCAATTATCACTTTAAATGGACCTTTGGAAAAGTTAAGCAGCAGCTAAACTGAGATCACCATCAACTCACAACTGCCGAGAGTGTCTGCTCAATAAAGTCAATGAATCCCTAATGGAAGCGAATGGCAGCAGGTGGTAGGAAAGGAGTCTCTGGTCATTGTTGGTTCTGATTCATCCAATCCATTACTTACCCTGTCTCCTAAAGACACCGGTAAACTTTCTTCCTGTTACTCACAGTGGATCAAACTAACACCATACAATTTTCTACTTAGCATGAGGGGGTGATACAATTGTCAAGGAAATATTTACATTGTGTAATGATCATAACAAAGATTCACTTTTCTTTTTATATAAAGCTATTCAATAGAAAATGTGGCATGCCTATCTGCTTTTGGAAGATGCAGTAAATATATATATATATATATATATATATATATGTAAAAATAAGTATAGTCTCATAAATATTAGGTTTTGGATTAACTCTCATCTATCCTAGAGCATTTGATTGAAGCCTGCAAGCATTAACATCTGAAGTCAATCTCCTTAAAAATAAATGACTTTCCTATTGATACTGTGACAGTTGTGACACTTCTTGGCATAATATCCTTTTTATCAAGGAAGATCCACAAATGGAATGTGTGCATACTGCAGGGACTTGAGACCATTATCAATTGTTGCATCACAGATCTTGCAGGTGGGAGTTAGTATTGCATACTAGGCCAAAGCTAACAAATGACAAGGTAGCATACTATTCAAATTTGGGGTCATTTTCTTCATCATGACCCATTGGTGAATGTTTTCAGTTCAAAGACCAGGGAGTTACTTGCTTGAAAAATCGTTTTTGTGCAACAGCTAATCATAATTTGTTATACTGAGAGAAATGGATACTCCAAAATATCACTCTGAGTGAATTCAATCATTTCACTCCCATATATGCAACTATAAAACAGTTCTGATGAAACAAATTCCACACAAATAATGCAATAGTAAAGAAAAATTGTAATGTTACAATTCTTTTCACCAGGGTCACTTAACCCCATAGGTCGATGAACTGTGGGGATCACGCTAAACTTAGAGGCAGAGGAGAGTGAGGCAAGCGTTAAAACTCCATTGACACCTGAGGGCAGTGATGCCCCAAAACAAAAAACAAACAAACATGAAAACTCCATTGAAATAAATGGCATGCTGTACCACCTTTGTTTTTCTGGCTTTCATAGAACCAAGCACACACAAAACACTTGCCAAGATGCCCAACGTTAATGGTTATATTAGGTCTAGGGATCTGGGCTTTCTTTTTCTGAAATCTTGTACTTTCCCTCCTGATGCACAAGAGGAAGGCTCAGAATGATTTCAGGAAAATATGTCCTGGCTTTTATTGATGAAAGAAAATTAAATTAACTATTACCTGAGCCTTCAATGACTATAAAGGTACAGATGCTAAAGTGAATGCATATGAATCTTTTGAGCAAGATATAAGAATTGTGTGACACTGTGTACACGACCATATGTTTCTAAGCCTGAATTTCTATTGTTCTGAAAGTCCAGTTTGAAAGTTAACAGGCATCATGCAGAATCCTCTAAATAATTCAGAGTTGTTTTTATTGCTGTTGGTGTTGTTATAGAGTAAATCTGTTTTAAAAAATCAGCTGATTAATATTCTGCTTTGTACTCTAGCCCAGTTTGTAAATAACATAATCCATATTCAATCTCTTAATGAGCTTTTGGTTGTCACAATGTTCCCTGTGTGTACTGAAAGGTGAATTGACAATGAAAGTAATGTGGCACCAATTGTGAATATCTAAATGATATAGTAAAGCAATTGAAAAATAATCAATAGGTGGTAAATGTATACATGCTCTCTTCTCCCTCACAGACACTGTTATGTTGTGTAAACATTGGCATGAGAAGAAGACAGAGAGCGACCACAGTAGACCCAGAACTTGGAGGATGACCGTGCCGTGTTGTAATTACCTACTCACATCATTAAATATCCACCAAACCACTGACAGTGATATTTACTACACCCAGATGCACACCGTTACTGTGCAAAATAGTAATAGCGGATTTTTCCTATCATTTTAAATGCAAAATGTTTGGTAACAAGATAATCTATAAGTGATGAGTAAATGATGCTGATAATTGACAGTTTGCTTAGCATGAGCTGGAATAATAATAGCCTGGGTGTCCACATCTGGTTGAGGTATGCCTCCATGTTCCAGCTTTCTTTACCTCCTCAGGTGCCTCATGGCACTCTATTTCTTTTTTTAGTTTCTTTTTTTATTTTTCTAACATTTATGGGCACATAATAGACTTAGTGTACCACTGAGCATTCAATCGTTTGTTCATACCAAGGAAATTATACAATTGCTCTTACCTACATCTTAAAGCATCCCCCCCATAGTTAAATCACCTTCAATAGGAATTGTACAATTACAATATGTTCTACTGCTCGCTCACCCTCCTGCCTTCATTATTGACTGTCAAGATCCCCTTTCTCTCGCTTTTGCTCCCTCCACACTTGTATTCCCCATAACCCCTTTTATCAGTTATTATCATTATTAATCCACTACTCCTGTGCTTCACGGCTGGAAAACCCAACAAGAAACAATAAAAAAACCCAAATTCCACTAAGGTGGTAAGAATATGATCACAGAAGTAAAATGACGAGAAAACAAATAATTACTATGTAGGAGACAATACCATCAACTTTCAAAATGTCAGGTAAGTAATTTCTGTCATGGAACAACTAAGAGATACTTGCACCCAGTACAAATATCTATAAAGAGGTCCACTAGCCAAGTATTGAATCTGTCCAGCTTACTAAAGATCACAATGGTCTCTGCCTGATAGGAAGACTGTTTGGGACTCTTGCTTGGGGATAGAGTGGATCTACCAGGGGCTCAGTCTGACTAGATACATTGCAGATAGGTTTTGGGGTCCCCCTTTCCTCCATAGCCTTCCATAAACTAAGTGTTCAGAATTCTAATCCTGGCACAGTTCTCTTCACCATATTTTCAGTGATCATTTCATTAAGGTCAGTATCAAACATGTTCCTAAATTTGAGTGAGGATTTAGTGTGAGTCCAGAACTCATTCCTGGATCTATGTTTTCTTGAATTTTAATTAATTTTCGGTAGCTTTGGATTTAATACATATGTCACGTCATCCCGTAGTTCAAGTGTGTTAAAATAATTGTATAATTCTTTCCATAATCAGTGGCAAAACATGTTTTTCCTTCCTGGGCTTCTTGATGTCATCTCCTTCTTAATTCTCCCAACCCTCTATATTGCACCTCCCCCCAATCCCTAGTATTGTTTTCTTTCCCTATAGTTTGAAAGTCCCTGTGTTTCATTTACTGCAAAACGGGGAAAAGCACAGATTCCAGATGGTGACCCCAATGGTGGCACACCTCTGAGATACATCTAAGGATACAAACGCATAAGCAAAATATAGCAGAATAACTGTCATAGGATTGCCAGAACAATACAGCTTTTAACCCGGTAGATGGGGTGTTGTCGAAGGAATATTTTATTTTACTATCCAACAAGAGTATATCGCTCTTGATACAGCTGATTTCTGCTGCTCAGACACCATATATTTTCTGACTTAAGTGCTGATAGATCATCTCTATCTGGTATTCTTAAGAGCACCCCCCCCCCTTGGAGGTCAACCCTCCCCTCCCCTCAAAAGACATTCACTTATGTTCCTCTAAACTTGACCACTCCCTCTTCTTACTGCCATGCTGCCTCATCTCACCAGTAACCTCATCCCTCTTATAGGGCTGCCACCCTCTCAGGAGGAACTGACCCCACATCCATGTGGCGAACAGTCAGTCTGTGTTAGGTTTGATAAGTCATTGCAATAGCCACATAGAACTCTCAAAGAAAACTGAAAATTATGGGATTTATTAGGGAAGGGAATAGGTTACCATCAGTCCGGGTAAGGGAACAGTATGGATAGTCATTGGTCAATAGCAGCATCCCTCTTTACCCAATAGCCAAGCACCTCTCAGGTAGTCAGCCTTTAGCCTGTGGGCCCTTGGCTTCTGTCTCTATGGTACAGGAAGCCAATTCACCTATTTTCTCTATCTCACAGTCCCATAGTCTTGGACCCGATGAAGAGAAGTGACACAGTCTCTCTCCTGCTCCCGAATTTCAGTGCCATAGTCTCTGGTGCCTCTGATCTCATCATCCGAATCTTCACACAGGGCACCCTTATGATGGCCTTAGGATTTTTCTGTTTCAAATGGCTCATATTCACAGAAGCATGAACTCAATGGACGTGTGGTTTTTATCTTTTATTAGACAATATCTCAAAGTAAGCAAGTGATAAGGACTTACATTATACTCTCTTGAGGAGTAGATCTAATGACACATCCCTTCCTAATCCAGTAGCAGAGAACATCTTCCAAAATGGGATGGTAGCCACTGGCATAGAATCTTCACTTTTAATACATCATGATAGAATTTATGGCTAGAACAGCAATATGAATTGACTCAACTTATATTCAAAGGAAAGCACATAAAATGAGGATATAGTCATAATTTCTAGGATATTAGTGTAGCTTTGGTGAATGCTTTTTAAGAAAGTATTTCAATCAAATTAGATAAAGTAGTTCATTTATGGCATATGTATATAAATTAGCAACTATATTTATAAGGACAAATTAAATACCTACTAATATATCCCTAAATAATGCCACTCAGTTTTACCTGTTTTTCAAACATAACAAAGAGAATCAAGAGCACTTCAAAGAACTATTCATTTATATATTAACTATTTATATATTACATTAACTATTTATATATTATATATTACTATTTATATATTAACTATTCTTTTATATATGTCAGTTTTTGAGCATTTCACCCATTATGATTATATGCATGCATGTTTTTATTCCTTATATATTTAGGTTTTATCTGTCCTATATATTTAGACACAATCACTTATACAGAGACGTTTAATAGCAGCAACTCTTTTAATAAATAATATATTAATTGGATATTAATGACACTTGTTCAGAATTCACCTTTGCTATGGGTCATTATTAAACAGAACCACCATCAGAAGAACCTGTTGATGAAGAACAAGGATTTTAGCCTTAAATATGGTTTCAACTCAATATAGAGAGGACTACAATTCTCACTACTAGACCAATAGATAGCATCATGATACATGAAGACAAGGTTGAAATTGTCAAGTATTTTGTCTTGTTTATATCCACAATCAATATTCATGGAAACAGCATTTGGGAGATCAAAAGACTAGGTAGGGTGTTTTAGGCAAATATTCCATACAAGACCTCATCAGAATATTGAAAAACAAAAATGTTACTTTGAGGACTGAGGTGCACCTAAGTGAAGCCAATGTATTTTCCATTGCCACATATGAAAGTTTGACACTGAATAAAGAAGACCTAAGAAGAATCAAAGCATTTGGATTATGTTGCTGACAAAGGATATTGAAGGTATCATAGACTGCTAAAAGGAAAAACAAAACTGTCTTGAAAGAAGTATGGCCAGAGGGCTCCTTAGAAGTAAGGGTAGCCAAACATAAAAATTAATATTTTTGTGAAGGAGGGGGAATGCAGCATGGGGGCCCAGAGTTCAACTGTAGGCAACTGGACATTCTATCACAGAAGACTCTCAAGGAAGGGATGAGCCAGTCAGAGTTCAGGATAGCATTGATGAAACATACAGTGCTCCTCTGGTGCTTGAATGCTTCCTCTCCCCCACTATCATGATCCCAATTCTACCTTACAAATCCAATTGAACCAGAGGATGTTCACTGGTACATATAGGAGCTGGAAGCACAGGGACTCCAAGACAGAGAAACTGCTCAGGACTGGTAGAGAGAAGGACGACAATGGGAAGGTGGAGGGAAGGTGTGGTAGGAAGGGAGAACAGAATGCTGGAATCTACATATAACCTCCTTCCTGGGGGACAAATGGCAGAGAAGTGCATGAAAACAGGTGTTTGTATAATGTAAGATATAACAAAATAATAATAATTTATCAATTATCAAGGGTTCATGGGAGAGGAGGGATCGGGGAGGGAGGGAAAAGATGAGGAATGGATATCAGGGGCTCAAGCAGAAAGCAAGTGTTTTGAAAACGGTGAGGGAAACAGAAGTGCAAAAGTGCTTGACACAATGGATGTATGTGTGGATTGTGATAAGACTTGTATGGCCCCCCAATTAAATGATTTAATGATAAACATAAACAAGTAAGGATGACAAGACTTACACATTTGGACGTGTTCTCAGGAGAGACCAGTTGCTGGAGAAGGACATCGTGCTTGGTAAAGTAGAGAAATAGGTATACAAAGAAAGCTACCAAAGAGATGAATTGGCACAGTAGCTTTAAAAACAGGCACACTCAGAGAACCAGATTCAAGGATGGAGTTGAACTGAGTGATGTTTTGTTTGATGGTAAATAAGGTTACTATGGCACCACCACCACCACCACCAATATTGTGTCTGCCAGTTCGTCATACAGTGGTGGGTAGCACGTTGCCATTACAGAAGAAGGTATGTCACTAGAAGCTTGAATTGCAAATACCATCAGGGTCATCCAGAGTGATCAGAGATTCCAGATTAAGAACAGACTATATGGAAGGAATCCACTATCCACTTCTGAGGACTGAGCATGTCAGCAGAACAATGCCAGATACTGAAAACCTCACTGACAGCAGAACATTACCAGACACAGTGTCAAATGATGAGTCCCTCAGAATAGAAGGCATTAAAATATAAATGCAGAAGAGCTGCATTTTCAAAGTAAAGTTGACCTTTGGACATTCATTTACTGATGAGATATGAGGCAAAATGAGAAGAAATAGCTGAAAACAGATAATGATAACTACAACTTGAACTCTAGGCTGTATAGAGACTATAGAGTATAAGAATATATGGATATGATAATATTGGAATAAAGTCATCAAAACAAAATGGAGTGCATAAATATCTCTATTCCAAACATTGGTGAGCTGAAATGGACTGTTGGTGGGCATTAACTGTTTGGCAATCAGAGTATTTACGATACTAGAAATGACACACTCAAGAGAAATGGTGTTGCATTCACCCTCAACACAGACATTTCAAAATGTATCTTGAAGTACAATGCTGTCTGTGAAAGGATGTATTTATTGGATTTATAAAATCATTTAAACACAAGAAAATCCAGTTGATACATTATTATTTTTTTCAATTATTTTATTGGGGGCTCATACATCATTTTTCACAATATATAAATAAGCATAGTCATCAAGCAACCTCTCATATCCACTTCTATTATTGTTCTCCAATCGTCCACCTTTTCCCTAAAGCCCCTAGTATCGGCTTATCCATTCCTTCCCCTCTTCTCCTGGTCTCTCCTCCCCTCCAACCCTCAATACTTTATACATTGTTATTGTTTTGTCATATCGTACACTGCCACTGCCCGAACTCTCCCCCAACCCACTCCTTTGATGCCCGTCCTTCAAATAAGAGCTTGTGTATATATCCTTGCTGTTGGTTCCCCTCCCCCTTCTGTCCACCCTTCCAGTATCTCCAATCTAACCATTGGCCTGAAGGGGCCCATCCATCCTGGTTTCCCCATTATCTCCAGCTCCCCTCTATGCCAGTGTGACTTCTCCAGTCCATCTGGATTTGCAAGGTAGAGTTGGGCCCATGATGGTTGGGGGACGGGGAGGAAGCCTTCAGGAACTAGAGGAAACTTGTATGCCAGTTGATACATTATTATTCAAATTCATGTACCAACTACTAAAACAGGTGAGGTAGAAATTGAGAATTTTAATAAAAATCTTCAGGATGAAATTAGGAAGATTTGCAATCAAGACGTGCTGACCATTATTGGCGACTGTTGAAACAAAGTGGAAGGAACTGACTTGAACATAACAGTGGTAAAGATGGCACATGACTGCGTGGTGTTTCATTCTGTTGAGAAGAGGTCACTGTGATTCAGTTCCTTCTGAAGTGTCTAAAAATAACAACAGCATAAAGAAAAACAGCCAAATGTCACCTCAAAATGTTAAATTAACTTTGCCAATAACTAGGCCAATGCTACAACATTTACTTTTTGTTATTCCTAACACAAGATGAGAAAACCTTTCATTCCACTGAATATCTACCTAGGAAATTATATTGATTTACTTGCACTTGAAAGGCACAGACTGAGGAAAAAGCAAACACTCAATATCATCAATTCAATTCTGACTCAGTAGAACTTTGTAGAAGTACAGAGTTCCATCTTTTCCCAAAGAGCAACTGGTGGATTTGAACTATTGTTCTCACATGTAGTAGTCAAAACACACAACTCATTATGTCACATGGGTTCCCCATGATTATCAATTATTTTATAAAAAACATGCTGAGGTAAAACCTAGTTAGTCCAACCTTCTTCCCCTGTGATTTAGGAATATATGGTTATTTATATATATATTTAAAAAATAAAACACTTTTGAGAATTTTACATTCTTTTACTTTAAAAAGTTTTGTTATTGATGGTCTCTCAACTCATAACAATCCATACATCTATTTGTCCTTGTACATATGTTGCTATCATCCTTTTTAAAAACCTTTTCTTTCACTTGAGCCCTAGGTATCAGCTCATTTGTTTCCTCCGTCACCCATCCATCCTCATGAATCCTATATCAATTTGTAACTTATTATGTCCATGTCTTACATCAACTGCTGTCTCCCTTCACCCATGTTGCTGTTGTTCATTCCCCTGGGGGGGGGTGGGCAAGCAGCTATAGACAGATCATCACAAACAGCACCATCACCCCATTGCCCTACTTCATTGTATCGCTACTCCCACAATTGATACTGAGGACTTTGTCTCTGATGGATTCCATGTGTCGAGAGCTCTTAGCTGTACCAGTGTGCCTTCTCTGTGAGTAACATATGAAGAGAGGATATCTTTTTCTACCAAAAAACTTACCTTTTGTTTGTGTAAAGGAGTTTTCATTTTGCTGTCCATTTTATTGATCAATATACAAAATTCATGCATTCTACATCAAACATTAGATGGATCATGACTTAATGGTTATGAAATTTCCAACTTTTTTCTACTATTTTTTTTATTATTTATGCTCTCTTTGATTCCAGTGCCTGATAAAGGACGTTGTGCTTGGTAAAGAAGAGCAGGAGGGAAAAAGGAGACATTCTCAGGAGTATGAGCTGACACAGGCTGGACACGCAGCACTCAAACATAGCAACGGTGAGGCTGACACAGATGCCTGTGAGTCAGATTATGGTGCTGTAGAACAGACTGCGCTGGACTGCTCCTCACAACAGCAGAGGGTTCAGTTATATTGCAACTGACTTCAAATCATCTTGAAAATACCCATCATGTAGTTTTTTGTTTATAATGAACTAAATCCCATATAAATCTCATGAGAGCTACCATAGTATTTCTAATGATATCTATCACAATACTTATGATATATAGCCATGCATTTTTATCATAGGGCTAGTTAGCCACCCCCATTCCCCTTTAATTTCTGATACACTTGGTCGTTTTTCTGAGAGTAAAAGAAATATATACTGGATCTTGAAACCAAAGAACAATTTAGATATGCTAGTATTTATTCAGGATTTCAAGTGAATTATTCTTGATCCTCTCTTACTCATGGATGAGTGTAGAGATACATTAGAAGAAACTAACTTATAGGAGAATTTTGACATTTACAGATTGGGGTAAATAGACCTCTAACTCAGAATATCTATGAAAGAATATACATTTCTTTTTTGGGGGGGCATCACTGCCCTCTGGTGGTGGGAGTAAGAGGCCCAGCCTTTGCTTCTGTGGAGCTGCTGCTGGAATTGAAACTCCATCCTAGTGGGCTGCAGTCCCAGGCACAACCATTATACCACCGGGGCTCAGCTGAAAGAATATTCATTTCTGAAGCATCTTAGCTTGTGAAAATTAACCCAACAGCTTAAAAATATAAAGGATAGCTATATTTCTGTGAATATGCTCAAAAGAAGAATTGATGATTACAGGTAGAAAAACAGAATGGGGGGAGACTATCCTTTTATCTTAATTTTTTCATCACACATCAAACCTTGGCTATATAAGACATCATGCTACAGTTAAAGGTCATTGTTTAACATTGCTTAGTTAATTTTATGTGTGAGTGGGACTGGACTGTCATTGCATAGTCAAACACTAGTCTAGAGGTTGTGGTAAAGATGTTTTGTAGACGTGATTAACATTTAAAAATCAATGGTCTCCAAATTAAAGCTGTTACCCTGGTAATGAAGGTAGGCTTTATTCTACAAGTTAAAGGCTAAGGCATACATGCTATTTCCTCAAGAAAAGGAATTATTCTGCATCCTGTCTGTGAAATAGAATCTAACTTCTGAATTGTGCACGTGTCAACCCTATAATGTTGTAATGTGATTGTGTAAAATCAGGCTCTAAATCAAAGACAGTGTATAGTTAGAGAATTCTTTATTAATACACAAAATTGATAAATAAGGTAGATAGGAAGGTTAGTAGAAATATATTACTACTCATGTTTCTGCTCATACCTGCATATGCTTATTCCACACAAAACATATTTAAACCCATCTGTGATAAATTGATAGATGCAGACAGGTTCTCTCCTTAATATATGAGGGTTACCTCAAGAACACAATGCTCATTTGCTTTTTGTGATGTGAGGGGGATAAAACATTTGGAATCTGTTCCATCAGGTCCTATCGTTAATCAAGTTTTCTGCTTAGAGGTTCAGAAGAGATGGCTGACCCCTGTAATGCAAAATACCTGATTTGTGGCAGAGGTGGGATTAATTTTGCCCCCACGACAACGCACCTGCTTCAGAGCCATCTCGGTGCACCAGTTTGGGGTGCAAACGGGCATCCATCTCTTGTTCCACATACCTAACTCATGTGACCTCACTCTGTGTGACTGCTTTTTATTTCGGTAAATGAAGGGGAACACAAAAGGGCAGTGATTTAATGATGTAGAAGAGGTGAAGAAAGCACTGGGAAGGTCCTGCCAGTCATCCAAACAGAGGCGTTTGAAACATATTTCCAAGAATAGAATCGCAGGTTTAACAGAAGAATTAAGTAAAATGGAGAGTATTTTGAAGGGGATAAGGTTGTTTAATATAAAAAAAATTAAACACACGGTTTAAACAACAAATACCGTTTTGAGGGGGGTGAACTTCTGGTACCTTTTACCATGGACATTTCATGTTCACATGGGCTGACTTGCTTCTTTCATGTGGGCTTCCTGGCTTCGTTGCTAGATGGCTGCTTGTTGGGCTTCACGTCTTTAAGACACCAGATGCAATAGCTTTGAATAGCCAAGTACCATCAGCTTATATCCAGGGTGCAGTATAGCACTGATGAACCAAACAGCTACCCTCTAGTTCTTTAAAATGCTCCTCCTCCCACTTTTAAGGCCCTGCTTTTACCTCACTAATCTTGTTAGTCCTGCATATAGGCAAAGGCTTACCCAAGATCTTTCAATGTATGAAATTCAAGATATATTATTCCCTCAGAAACATTTAGGGGAGCATTGACTTCCTGAGGACATAGGAAGGTGGGAGCATGGGGTAAGGGATAGCTATGATGACTGTATAACCCCACTGGAAGCAAACAAACATCAGAAATTATGGAGAATAGATTCATGGGATGGTGAATATAAAGCAAAATAATAATAATAATAATATACTGAGGGTTCAGGGAGTGGTAGACTGGGATGGGAGAGGATCAAGGAGAACTGATATCAAGGAGTTCAAGAAGAAAAGGAAATATATTGAAAATGATGAGGGCAGTAATCGTACAATTATGCTGGATCTAATGGAACTAGGGATTGTAATAATATATTTTTATTTAAAAAGGGGGTGGTGGTACAAGGACCATCTGTCTCAAAGAAGTCATTTTTTCCATCAGTCTTTTTCAGTAAGATAGAAGCTAAGGCAAATGATTTTTTTTGGGGGGGGGCATCACTGCTCTCCAGTGGTGGGAGTAGGAGGCCCAGCCCCACTGCTGGAGTTGAACCTCCATCCCAGTGGGCCGTAGTCCCACGCACAACCACTATGCCACCAGGGCTCAGCCCAAGGCAAATGATTTTATGGAATGAATCACAACCCATCAGATCCAGAGTGCCAAGTCCAAGCGAGGTCTCAGGACTTCTGAGAGATGTGCTTTCCCATTTAAATCCAAGGTAGGGAGCTCAACTAAGAAAGTTATGGAGACTATTTTTTGTCTTATTTTTTGTTTTGAGATTTTAGTTCCCCAAACTGAGAGCATATTTATGAGGTGTATTATTTGAATCTGTCAAGGATGTCCAAACTGCCATTTTGATCTTCTGCAAAGAACACAGAATGGTCCAGGGATTGATTAGAGAGATGGAAATATTGCTTTAAGAAATGTATACACCTAAAGGAACGATATGACAAGAAAAAACTGTTTCACATTTTGATCTTTTGTTCAGTTAATGTCTATGAATTTGTCAATACTTTTAAAAACTTATTTCTATATTTCTTATGTTTATTCCTGCTTGAGGGGTGAGCTTCATAATTTAGTGGTCTTTACTGAGTCCTAGGAGATTTACTAGGTTAGTGATTGAAAGGTCTACTGCGCATCTATTGATTTATGGTTATTACAAGGGAAATGTCCCACCAGAGGTCTTTGGGACAGATAACAATTTTGGGGAGGGAGAGGGGGGCTCAGATCTCATGAAACTTGAGAACGTTTTTTAGCTTCCTTTTGTAGAGCGTGGATTTTTTCAATGTACTTATGAGGGTATTCCTATTCCTCACCTCTCATAAATATATGTAAAAACTTCAGCGACGCAAACACTTCTGGCTTTCAACTCTATCATTAATCCTTGCAAGTGATGAAATGAGTTATCTGGCTTATGAATATGAGAGAGGAATATTTAGTATGTTCAGCTCATCCAAGTCCTTCTCCATTTGGTCTTCTCTGCTGCAGAAGATCCTTTGTGGCCTCCTTATTCCTCCTCGGATGGGATATGTTTCACAAGAAAAGAATAGATTATCTAGCTATGCACTTAGCTGAGTAACATAATTACATAATTTAATATAGTCTAAGCAAACAATTTTGTTGTACACTACAAAAGCCACCTTTTTCAGTCTATGATTATTGGTTGTAAAATTAATATTTTAAATCTTGTCTCTGCTTTATTTTCACTTCTCATTGGTTTTCAATTTGAATGTGGCAGGTTTTTAGTAGCTAAAGAAATAACACCTTGAATCTAGAAACGTGAGAGAAAAGGCATGAATTGGCATTTGGTATTAGAGAGAAAAAATAAGAAGCAGAGTTTGAGCTTCAAACAACGGTTTGCTGATCGTGTAAAGTTTTATACTTAGTTATTCAGGGTTCCATGATACTGACATTGATAAATATAAATATAAATGGTTCATTTTGTGGTTACTGCTGACAGGTTTGCAGTTGAATCCCACAAACTTGACTGAAGTATACATGCAGTCTTGAGTATGTCAGTCACTGCAGCTGACCTTGCCTTGCAAATGGTATGTGGTGCTTTCCCCCAAGAATGTACGGGAGGGGCAAAGATAGAATTAGTGGGAAAAGAGTTTTAGAAAGAATTATGTTTTTAAATTATTAAGACTGCTATGAGTCATGCAGTATAAAGAAGACCTGGACCAGAGGCTATTCATGTTAATCATTATACCAGAATAGGGTATGCAGAATTTCACATCAATGGGTACATTTTTAAATTTTTATTTTGAAAAGTGCTAATGGTTAAGGACAGGACAGTCAGCCCTCTAAACTATAAATATTTTTAAGGCTTAATCATACCCTCTAATGATCTTGTTACCTATACCCTGTCACCATTCTAAGATAGCTCTGGGTTTGTTAAAACTCTGACTGTGACTCTGGATTTCAGATATTGAAACTACTTGATCTCTCTCTCTCTCTCTCTCTCTCACCTACACACACACACACATACACAATAGAGTTGTTTTCATTTAAGCAGATAAAGTTATTTGGTAGACCATGATATAGAGAAAAGAGCTATGCTGGTTCTGGTTCTTTGCATGAACTCAGCTGAAATAAACCCACTGGCTATCCCATGGGGGAAATATGTGGTAGTCTTCTTTTTTAAGGATTGCATTCTTCAAAATCCTATGGGAAGAGTTCTACTCCATCAAATAGGGTTATTGTAAAATCTCTGTCATCCAGTCAATGCTGACTGTGAAGTGACTCTCCTGTGAGGTTCTGTATCAATTTATGGGAGCGGAAAGTCAACATTTCTCCCTACAAGTTTCTGAGGGGTTTGGAATGATGACCATGTGGATCACTGTGCAGTTCATGACAACTATACTTGCATGGCTCTATTGTCAACATAAGTCATACTTTGGCAGCAATGGGTTTGGTTTCATTTGATTTGATCAAGAATATATCGTATTTCGATGATGAGGAACAGAAAGGGGAAATAACACATGCAAAAGAAACTCATTAAAAAGATCAAACACAAGAATAAGAAAAGGAAATGAAAGGCTCAGTAGATTTGAATCAAAGAATCAGATTTGCTTATTTGAATAGTAAATCTAAGTGGTTTTCAAATTATGATTCACTCAGTGAAGTAATGAGAAGAAAATACAATGGGACCATCTAATTAAACTTAAGAAAATTATGTAGGAGAAAAAACAAAATTGGAAAAACTTCAGGTCTTTAGAAAGGGAATAGGTGGAGTGGAGTTGATTTGGTTGATAGATGAGAAAATATTATGAAGCTCAATAAAATTTAACAAAAAGTGTCAGAGGATCTACTGAACTGAGTCTTTCTGAGAAGTCCATGAATCAGAAAAACCCAAAGAAACATTTTAAATGTCCCTGATACAGTGGACACAGGAGACAAGCAATGGAGTAAAACTACTTTAGAAGGTTTTCCCAGGAAACCGGCTCATATTTTAAAAAGAGAACATCCCCCTGGACTACACTTTAAAACATTTACCACATCTTAAAGAAACATCATCCAAAAGTGGGGATGTGTCTTGATGACTCTTAAGAAATCAAAGGAGGGCTGTGCCCCGGTGGCGTAATGGTTGTGCGCGGGACTGCGGCCCTCTGGGATGGAGGTTCAATTCCGGCTCCTAGGAGCAAAGGCTGGGCCTCCTACTCCCACCACCTGAGGGCAGTGATGCTTAAAAAAAAAAGAAATGCAAGGAATGTGATTTATAGGGGAAGACTTGGGCCAAATGAAATGTGGTGAAAGGCAAGCAGACCAGGCCTGGGGTCTCACTGAGGGAAGATGCTCTGGACCCTAAACTTGTCGTTTCTCTGCAGCAAACATATGGGCAAGCTTTGTATGAATCATTGAAGCTTTATTTTGGAAGACGCTGAACTCCTGTGTGTGTTACCTTACTTTCTGAGAGTTCAGAAAATAATGTCTGGAAACATATGCTAGATGATTAAATATCTTGATCATTAAGTAGAGAACAAATAAAGGGAAAGAAAGACAACCAACTGGGGAAATCAAAACAAAACTGCACCAGTCTTTCTCATAGTAGAGACAAAAGAGGGCAACCCAACAAAAGTGACATTTGTAGACAATTCAGTTGAGTTTTCCTGAAAGGCTTAGGGGTATTTAATGATATGTAAAGGTGTAAAGAAATTTGACACTGCTGCCTAAGTACAGTGGAGCATAAAACCAAAGTCAAAGTCACTGTCATCAAATCAATACTGACTTACAGCTGCCCCCCATGGGGTTCCGATACTGAATCTGTTTAGAAGAGCAGAAAATCTAGTCTTTCTCCTGAGAAGAGCTTGATGGTTTCAAATTGCCAACCATGTGACCACTATCAGGGCTCCTCTCTTTACCAAAAGCATACTGAAGATATGGAACATTACAAATCTGACAATATACAGTATCTCAAGGAACACGTGGCCAGGTACTTACTATCATTATTCCCAGAGGAGGGAAGTTTATAGAAAACAAACAAAAATCTATGGCAGATATGTTGTCTTTGGACCCTGAACGAATCCTGGAGGGATCCCTCCGTTGAAAGTAGATTTCTAGTAAGCGCCATTGGCAGCTGCATCAGAACAAAAATATATTCTTCTAAGATACAGATTTTATAGCCCATGAACTTGGAAACAAAGGAAAGTGGGAAAATGGGATCAAGTGAGTGACTATGGCTTGCTTCAGTGGCACATAGACTAAAATTGGAATGATACAGAGATTAGCATGGCCTCTGCACAGAGATGACACAGAAATTCAAGAGACTGAATATTTTGTGTAGAAAGAGAAAATTCCTTATGTAAGGTCTGGTGTCTCAGCTTATTGTCATTTTAAAAATCAAATTACAGCTACCAAGGTAATAGAGATTAGGCTAGCATGAATAGAGTAACAAATCCAGAGACATGCACATATGTTTCAGAAAGAGCTTTATTTCAGGAAAAAATATTAAATACATCAAGAATGCATCCCAACCCAGTTCAACTCAAGTCCATAAGTCTGATACTGCTGCATAAGTCTTTCTTCAGACTCACAGTTCACTATTCGGTGGGTGTAAAGTCATGTGGAAACAATCGTGGTAGCATTGGTCTCAATCAGGGTCCACCAGCAAGAAGGTGATAGCCTTCAAGAAGGCCACATACACAAGGAGTTCCATGAGGTGATGACCTGATTGACAGGCTAAACTCTATCCCTACACTTGTATATGTCTTCTGGTTGAAATTATTTAAATACTACAGTAAGACAACCTAAAGTGCCTCAATCTGAGAGAGAAAACAGTATGCAACTTGCAACTCCAATAAAATTGGAGTTTATGACATCATTAATGTCTGAAAGGAAGCTTTTATATTGCCCCCCCCCCCCAACGAAGCTTTTTTCTATCTAATTTTTTTTGTCAGATATTGCTTGGTAACATGGATGAAGTTGAAATTAAAAGTTCGTTTTTAAAACATGGCCCTCTATCCTGTGATTTCAGTGCTATGTATTATGTTCTTGAGATAAAACTTTCCTTGGGGTAAATAATTCAGAGTTAGGATTAGCCTGGTTTTTATGTACACTGTGACAATCTTATACTCTCTCAATTCTTTCATGTGGAGTACATGTAGAAAGCCTTGATGCTATTGAAACAATTTAACATGTGTTGTCCAGAAGGAACACTAACCTTTCCAAGAGAAGACACCCCAGACTGCAGTCAATAATGGAATATTACCATAATGAGATTCTTCCCCTTAGCTATTGGATGATGTAATAGCAATTGAATTAATATGTTTGTGTCTTATTTGAGGACATTGTGGGAAAGTATAAACTCATTGGTAGCTCTAAGAAGAAATACAAAATAGGAATCTTGTTATTCAGAGGACATCTAGTGGTGATGGAAGCAGAGAATAGAACCACTCCCACTTGACCATATATTTAATAATAGTAGATTAAGAGAATAGAAAACTTGGCAATGCTAGAGAGGATAGTTATTGACCATGCTACATATTTCCTCTTTAACCTCAGGATTTGAGGTAGGAGATCGATTTGGGGGTTAATCCAGATAAATATTTTGTGAAAGGTAGTTAAGTCTGTTCTCATTTCCTTGCTCTCCTTTTTCAAATAAGTCCAACCATAGAGAGGAGTGGTGACATTTTCCATTTTGCTGGTAAGGTATGAGAAATTCTGTTTAATGCAAGGGAGTGACTATTAGCAAATTCTGCATGACTCATTCAAACCTATATAAATCTGCCCCATTTATCATACAGTCAATATTTTCATTTCGATTCTTCAGTTTTGAATGTTTCACAATTGGTTTCATCCAAGGAAATGATGAAAGAGATAGTAATACCAGACCCTTAAAGTCTCTAGTCTTATGGGGAGATTGAAGAGAATAAAGTTACGCACTAAACAATCAATATTCCTCCATATTGTAGGGACAACCATTGTGTGGTTTTCAGCTGTTCTTCCCTGGACAGCTACAGGTGGAAAATGAAGACAAAAGTCTATAAAGAAAACAAATATTCCTCCACACTATACTTTGAATCCCAATTATGAATATTAACAAATCAGAAGTCTATGACATATACAGCTGGTGATACTATGGTTATATATTCTACTACTAGCATAAAAGTTGGTGATTCAAACTTGTACAGTAGCTCTTTGGGAGAAAAGACATGGGGATCTTCTCCCATGAATATTCCAGTCCAGAAAATATGGACTTTTGTCATATTGTTTCACTACAAATCACAATTAAATGACACTTAGCTATATAACATAATTGGTGTGGCTATGTTGTTGGTAGAAGTAGCTAAAATGTTCAACTGCTAACTAAAATCTGACTGTTCCAGGTGACCTAGAGCACATTGGTTAAAAGGCCTAGTGTTCTATTTCCAGAATATTTTTGTTGCTGGGGGCCATACAGTTAGTTCCAACTCATAGGAAACAAGCATTTGGACTCAACAGAAGGAAAATACCCAGTCCTGCTACATTTTCACAAGTGTTAAATTTGAGTCCATTATTAAAGCTACTGTGTCAAGCCATCCCTTCCAAGCTCTTCCTCTTTTCTGCTGATCCTCCACTTTACCAAGCATGGTATCCTTTCCCGAAGACAAGTCTTTCCTTAAAATACATGATGGATGGATTGTGGTAAGAGTTGTATGAACCCCCAATAATGTGATTAAAAAACAAATGCTAAAAAAAATACATCTGAAGTACATCGAATGAACACATACCACTATTGATTCTAAGGAGCATTCTGGCCGTTCTTAATACCAGACAGTTTTCTGTGTTCTTCCAGGGCTTGATGATACTTCCTTTAATTTTTTTTTTCATTTTACTTTGGTCTCCTTCATTTATGTCACATTTCACACACACACACACACACACACACACATATATATATATATATATATATATATATATATGAGGTGACTGAAAATATGGCTGTGTCAGAATCATCTTAGCTGGCCCAGTTCATCACTTGCTCTTCAACACTTCAAAGAGCAACAGAGTTGCTTATAAAATACGTTGACTTCTTGACGGTGCTTTCCATGAGTATTGACTGTATACCCAAAGAAAATAAAACCCTCGCAACCTCCAGTCTTTTCTCTATTTATCATGATATTGTCTATTGGTAAAATTTTAAAGATTCTTATTTTATTTACATTGATTTGTAATCCATTCTGAATACTGCATAGTCCTTAATCCTCATCAGTGAGTCCCCCTCATTTTCATTTAGCAATGCCTTGTCATCAGTGTATTGCAGGTAATAAATAGGCCTTTCTCAAAAACATATATTGAATTATTCTTCATATAACTCAGATTCTCAGAATAGAGGTTCAGCATGCAGCTTCCATAAGTATGATGAATTTCTAACTATGACATTAAAAATAATAAGAAACAATGAGTACAAGAAAGAAGAAGATGTTCTAAAATTGACTATGGTAGCGATTGTACAACTTTTCTTTGTTTGATTGAAGTTTATGTGGCTTGTGGATCAATAAAAGTAAGAAGAAACTGTTGTTTCCAGGTCAATTCTGGCACATGAAGATAGATCCATGCCAAAATAAAGCTGCACCATAAGAATTTCAATGGTTAAGCAGTTTCTTCTATTGTTTTAAATTGCGTAGTTAGTTATCCAATCTGCATGTAACCCAGATACTTTCCCTTCCTGATTTTCAACCATGCATTGTTTTCTTCTTTTGTGTAAATAACTGTGTCTTAGTCTATGTATAGATTTGAAATAAACACACTCATGTGTTCTGGAGTTCTCCATCTTCTAAATGTTTTCCATACTTTATTATGAGCCATGTAATCGAATGTCTTTGCAAAGTCAATAAAAAGCAAGTAAATATCTTTCTAATATTCTCTACATAAAACCAGATCCAGCTGATAGCCACAGTAATAGCACTTGATCTCCATCCTCTTCTTAATTCAGTTAAATTTATGGCAGTCCCTGTGGATGTAAATGTAGTAATACTGTACACATTTTAAAATCATTTTCAGTAATTTTACTTACATATGATAATGCTCCATAAATTTAGACATGGGAATTCCTATGGTGCAGTTTTATTTTGGCATACATATACCTCCATATCAGAATTGACCTGATAGCAACTGTTTCTTCTTCTTGTCTCAATTGCATAGCTAGAATTCTAACCCCTAAATAGCACAGATAAGAAACTTAATAATAATTATTTCATAACAACTCATAACAATTATGAGTTGTCTTTGATGGGAATTAAGTTTAACTAGAAACTTCTCTCTGAAATTAGTCATTTGGCCTTTCAATATAAGGTTCTTTGCCCTGAAGAACTAAACAAGGGGAATTTTTAAAGTTTATTCATTATTTACTAATAATTATAATAAAATAATATTTATCTTTAAACTCTGTTTTTTTTCATGATTTTTAATATATCCCTCCTAATTCATTACTTCTCTCCATAGGAGTGCTGTTGGGTAAGCTTCGGACTATTAACTGAAAAGTTAGGGGTTAAAGCTCACCAGTCACAAAAATGAGCCTGTCTGGTTCCATCGCCATTTAAAAAGCTTTAGGAAACCTAGATCAGGGTGACATAGTGGTTATGAATTAGGCTGTAATCTCCAAGGATAGCAGTTCAAACCTACAAGTATATCTTTCCATTTACCCCATTAAAGAGTTACAGTCTCTGAAACCCACAGGGCCAATTCTACTGTGTCCTATAGGGTCACTATCATTTGGCATCAATATGGTGACAGTGAGGTTTTCTTTCTGTTTTGCATTTTTATGAGTCAGCACTGATGCAACAATTTTGGTTTCACTCTATAGCTTTCTTTTGTCAGGGAATGTCAGCTACATTGAAATATACTGCATGTGAAGGGAAGTTCTAGGAGCCATCCCATGATTCCACTGTAGTTCTTTCCTCTTTCCCATCGTAGTAACTTCACCCAGATCCAAACTGCTGCTTTAACCTGGACCCTTGTCGTTATCAAGAATTATTTATGAATTGTGAAGAATAAACCTTTTACCCCGATGACACTGCAATTTGGAAACTATATGCAACCCAAAGAGGAGTCCTGGTTTTCATACACAGAAAGTCATAGAAAACATAAAGCCAAACAAACTATCAACTAATGATGATGTCAAGACAAAAGAGAAAATTCCCAATAGATAAAGCAGAAATATTAAAAACTGAACTTTAAAAGGGGTCATAAGGGAGATTAAAATGATAAAGTGATACATTTTAACTGAACTACATCTGTCAGAATTGCCTTTACTTTGCTGTGTGACAGCAAGTCTATTCATATCCTTGGATCTTAGTTAGAGGAAATCCAACAGGGTTTTAATCTATGTGGAGAGTCTGCACATTGATTTTGGGCTTCCACTGTCATACATTGGGACAGTAGCAGGATTAAAAATTACCTGGTAGCATGGCATATGATTTTTGATTCAATATGAATCAGATAGACATATGTTTTACTATTCTGGTAGTGAAGCAATCAAGAAGTATGGCTTTGCATTAATCATCCAGGAGGTCATTTGAAGATCCATCTTGAAGTGCAATATTATTTGTGAAAGGATTATGCCGATCCACATTCGAGGAAATCCAATCAATGCAACTATTTTTTGAATTTGTGCATCAACTTCTGAAACAAATGACACATGACAAAGAAGATTCTACTAATGTCTTCAGTCTAAAATTGATCACCTTGCAATCAAGAAGCAAAATGATCCTTAGTGTCATTTGGAGTACAAAAGCTGGAAACTTATAAGAAGGAAATGTCATAAAATATATGGCCTTGGTGATAGAACATAGCTGGAGATTCATGAAAGAACTTTGTAAGACCAATGGCTTCTTCAATAGCCTTTTCAACAATGCATAGGTGGACTTCTCCAGATGGAAAAGAAAGGCATCATATTGACCACCTCTGTGAGAGAGAGGAGACAATGGAGGTGTTTGATATTAGCAACTAAAGCATGGCCAAGGATTGACTATGGAACAAACGATCTTTGCTAACATGTAAGTTCAGACTGAAGCTGAGGAAGAGAAAACCAGGTCCAAAATATGACCTTGAGTTTATCCCACTTGAATTTTGCACTCATCTCAAAAATAAATGAAAAAAAATCAAATTATGCATTATATTGGGTAAATATGTTGCACAAGACATATATACACACACACACACACACACACACAAAGGCTTTTATAATGTGCTGAAAAGCCATGATGCTACTTTGAGTATTAAGTGATACCTGATCCATGGTCTTTACAATAGTGTCATATGCATGTGAAAGTTGGACATGAAATTAAAAAAAGACTAAGAAGATTCAATTCCATTGAATTATGGTGCTGGTGAACAATATTTACAGTAATCAGGACTGCCAAAATGATTGAAGAATCTGTCTTGGAAAAACAGCTCCAAAGAGTCAAGGATGGTGAGGCTTCATCAGATGCACTCTAGACCTGTTGTCAGAAGATTCCAGTCCCTCGAGAAGACAATATGTTTGGTAAAGTAGCAGACAGCAAAATTGAAGAAGTTTCAAAGATGGACTAAAAAATCAGGACACTTTTGAGGCACACGACTGGTGCTGTTTGATTCTTTCATAAACAAGGTCACTGTGAGTTGGAACAGGCTAGATGACACCTAATAATAGTAGGGGTAGAGTAGGGGAGAATCCGTGGGAGAGGGGAACTAGGGAGCTAACAACTAGGAAGAGAAAGAAGAAAATGATCTGAAATGATGATGATGATGATTGAGTGATCTAATGGTGTAATGTTAATTATCTATCAGTCAATGATTTCTTTTAGGGCAGGTAGCCCTGGTGGCACAAAGAGCTGTGAGCTGAAGAGTCAGCAGGTGGAAGCAACCAGCTGCTCTTCTAGAGAAATATTAGAAAGTTGCTCTCATAAAAATCTCTCACCTCTGAAACTCTATGACAGAATTCCACTCTACAAGAGAATCACGGTGAATCAGAATTGATATGATGACAGTGAGTTTGACCGTGGCATGTTATTCAACAATATTCTAGCACATGACAATGTATATTCCACTACAGTGATTCACATCTAAATCATCTCTAAATAACATTAATATATATGAATATATCCTTATAATCTGTTACTCTTCATTTCCCTCCTTTAATCTCTAATTTACTGTGTTTTTTGTCTATTTGCTTATTTGTTTTCAACTCAGACCTTTTAGTTGAAATTTTTCTAGGAATCTAGGGTCATGCACAGAATATATATAATCCCCCACCCAACTGCCTCAGCTTAGGTGGACTTATTAAAAATATCCATGAGAAACTTTTGACATTGTGAGTTTTAGAAATTTCTAAGTATAAACATTGATATACCTCACCATTATCATACCACAGAAGAACATGAGGCACGTTTAAGATTTATAGAGCTTACAGAGATGTCTCTGCACTATGTGCACTACATTTATATTTTCAACTTAAAACATCGAGTGTTTATTTTCTGAAAATATTTCATCTTTATGGGGAGAAGTTGAAAATCATGTCTACTCAATGATTTATTAAGTGAATAAGTAAGTGAAAATGAACAGACTGGTACTGATTTTTACCATAGGCAGCAAATTATGAATAATGATTCTTCCATGCATGAACTCCCTTACAATGATTCTGCAAATAATTCTAGTTTTCTAGGGTTGTTTAGGCCAAATGGATTTGCAAGGCAAGAGAGGCTGAAAGACAGCAGGTGAGGCTTGAAGCACTATGTTGGAAGACATGCTACAATTTTATTAAAAGGATGGGTTTGCATGCCATTTGTGTTTATCACTGTCACAGCTAGAATTCCCCAGAGTGAGAAGACTTAAAAGTAGTTAAATGTAACAAATAGTGTGTGCTCAAAGAGTGTTTTACTCATACCTCAAACAATAAAGCATTATAATTAAAAAAATAAAATGTAATCCATCATTCTCCACACTTAGAGATATTTTTGACAGGTATTTCTTAAGAACAAAATAGTATGAGCATTGTTTATTCTGAGTTATAATTTTTCATATTTTAAGACTTAACCATATTTGCCATTTTTTGTCTCAATCAAATGCAATGCAAAGTTGAGGAATTCTTGTTATTCTTGTAAATAACTCAAAATCTGTGCTTCGCCTACAATCTATAACAACTATTTATATCTGAGTTTGCACATAAGGATCAGCATGAAGAAGATGCATTATTAGACTTATAATGATATTGTGAATATAATTTTTCTATTTTAATCATATCATAGTTATTCACTCTCATTAATATTCTGATTATTTCATACCTGGTCATTTATATGTTATTTAGTTTGTGGCTATCCATCATTTGTTGGGATACTTTAATATTAAGTACAGAGCATGTGTTTCCACTTTTGTTGATCTTAATGGTGATGAGGGCATTGGACTGTTTGTTTTACTTAATAGGTTATAAAAAATTCAATATTTACTTTTTACATTAAAATATGTATTGCATTGATTAAATAGTTACTATGATGTATAGTACCTATATAATGTACTAATATTTTATACAAGTAATATTCTTCTAGCATGATCATCTTAATTTTACTCATATAAGGCTTTATAAATATGAGTGTAATTTTACATAGCTAATATATCAAAAATGGGAAAATTGTAATACCACACTTCTTGACATGTTCAACCTTTTCACCATTTATCATGAGGTTACCTATTTGTCTAGCTGTGAGGATTTTTGGTCTTTTCTGGGGGGGTCATCTTTACATTGAGTTGTATTTCACATTACAAGTTACAATTCTTGATCTTCCTTAGCAAGTACTTGAATTCTCCTTTCACTGAGCAAGGCTGTGCCATATACATATTGTGGGATGTTAATAAGCATTCCTTTTTAAATTTTTTAATAATAAGCATGCCTTTAATTCTGATGGCACATTCTTCTTCACATATTCCACCTTCTCAGCTGATTTGGTCAGCATACAGATTGAACAATATGGTGAGAGAATAAAACACTGAAACATGCCTTGCCCGATCTTTTTTTTTTTTTTTTTTTGGCCATCACTGCCTCTGGTGGTTGTGGGCGCTACCCGGTGCCACTCCTGAGAGCCGCCACTGGATTTGAACCTTCAAGCCCGCGGGCTGCAGTTCCGCACTCAACCACTCACGGCACCGGAGCGCAGCCCGCCTTGCCTGATCTTCAGTCATGCAACATTCCTGTGTTCTTTTCCTACAGCTGTCTCTTGATCTATGCACAAGTACGGAGTAAGTACAATGAAGAATTCCCATTCTTTTCAAGGGTGTTCACAGTTTCCTATTGTCCACCCAGTGGAATGCCTTTGAGTACTTAATGAAACATAATAGTCAGTGAAATATATGCTCAGTGAAGCCCAAGTGAAACAAGTAAACCTCTTTCTGGTACTCTCTACTTTGAGCCAAGGTCCATTTGACATCAACCGTGATTAACTCTTGTTCCATGTCCTCTTCTGAATCTGAACTGGACTTCTGGCAGTTCTTTGTCAAATTCACTATTTTGGAAATAAGGGATAATGGAAAAGTTCAATATCTGTAGCTAAAAAAAAGCACCAAGGACCAACCAAGAAGCATACCCTCAATTGCTCATATGTAAATTCAGGTTGAAGATGAATAAATATATAAAATTCCTCTAGAGTCAAAATATGACCAGAAGTACATCCCACCTGAATTTTCAGAACATCTCCTAAGCAGATTAGACTAATCGAAAATAAAAAGAGAAGATCTCATGAGCTGTGAGAAGATAGCGAGAAGAAAGTCACATGACCAAAGTTCATTAAAAAGAGAAAAGAAAGAAACCATCAAAGTGGATGTCAAAGAGACTCTGAAAGTTCAGCATATTCTCTAATAGTTAAGGCAAATATAGGAAATGAAGAAGTGGAAGAGCTGAAAAGTTAACTTTCAAAGTACCCTTCAATAAGACAAAGACAAATAGTGTAAAGAATGTGCATAGATCTAGAGTTAGAAAAACAAAAGTAGAATAAAACACACAAAAAATAGGTAGACAGAGGGGTCTGGCACAGTATCTGTACGCATGTATTGTGATAAGTGATGTAAGAGCCCCCAATAAAATGATTAAGAATAATAAATTAGAATCAGAATAGGGTGTCATTATAACCCCGTTTGGAACTCTGTTTTTTATTACATTAGTAAGGTAGGGTCAGAGGAGTGTGTGAGAGAAAATATATGGCAAACAAAAGATATCCCACAAACAGATGCTCAGAAAGACAAGAATTTTCACCCTGACCCAACATCACAGCCCCAAATCTGCCCTGCAGTTCCAGCTGGACAGGAGGAGGTGCACTGGTGGAGGTGGGAACTGGAAACGAGGGTACTCGGGGTGGATGGACCCCTCGGGGTCAGTGGTGGGAATGAAGTTGCTGGATGGGTGGAGGGAGGGTGGAGTGGAGAGTGGAAGCCAGCTGTGGGGATCTGCAGTCTGTCTCTTATCTGGAGGGAAGACGTAGGGAGGAGTAGGCAGGGGGATATGTTGGGCAGGGTAAGATAGGACAAAATAATAATGATTGCAGAGTAATGAGGACTGGAGGGGAGGGGGTAAAAGTTGGAGGGGAAAGGAAGGGGGCCCCATATCAAGGACCCAAGTGGAGGGGCAGATGTTGGGAGAATGTCGACGAGGACAGGCAAGTGGGGGTGCTTGGCACAGTGTATGTAACTATGTATTGAACTAAGTATGATGGAAAGTGACGTATGAGCGCCCAATAAAATGATAAGATAAAATTTAAAAAAGTGTGTCACTGTATCCAGCAACCTGAATTTGGAATTCTAGTTTCCTAAACCATGAAAACAAAATATATCTGCTTATAAAGAAAATCTCATATGGTATTTCTGTAATGGCAGCACATGCAACTAAGATACTGATTTTAATCTAAAGTCTTCTCTTTATTGAAACTTTTTAAACATTTATCTATTTCAGAGATTAAAAAATACACAGTCACTGAACCAAAGGAGTTTCTCAACATTCCAACATTTCAAGAAGTACTATATGATCAAGGGCCAGTGATACTAAAAGAAGAAGACCAAGCTACACTTAAGGAATTAAGCAAAACCATGATGCAAGGAATTGATGAAACATCTATTGAAATGTTTAAACAAGATTATGGATTACTGGAAGCACTCACTACTCTATGCCAAGAAAATATGAAAATTGCTCTCTGACCAAATTGCTCTGGAAGACATTCATATTTATAACTGTCCCAAAGAAAGATGAACCAGAAGAAAACACACATCATGGAACACTATTTTAATATTACATAGATGGAATATTTTTGTTGAAGATATTTCAACATGGTTGCAGCACTAAATCAGAGGAAGACAAGGAACAAGGGAGAGCATTGATGATGTCAGCTGGATCATGCCAGAAAGATGTTTATTTGTGTATAATCGACTCTGCTAAGACTGTCCAGACAATAAGACACTATGGTAACTTTGAGAAGAATGATAATACTAGAAGAGTTCATTGTGCTTTTGTAGAATCTATACATTACCAAGAGATAGTAGTGGGAATTGGACAAGTGGTTGTTGTAACGGTTTCAAATTTTTAAAGGGTTGTGTATTCTTACCACACTTAATTCAAATTGCCTGCGGAGCAGATAATAAGATCAACTAGATTATATGAAGAAGCACATGGCATCAGGGTGGGAGGAGGGCCTAATAATGGTCTTTGATCTGCACGTTACACTATGTTACTGGACAAATGTGAGGAAAGCTTGAAGCACTTGCTGATCAAGGACTATAGTGTTTAGTATGGATTGCACATCGGTGTAAAATAAAAATAAAATCTCACAACTGGACCATTGGATAACAACATGATAAGTGAAGAGAAGACTGCAAATGTCAAGTATTTTGTCAGCTTGGATACACAATTAATGTTTGTGCTGATTTCAGGGATATTCTCTAATTTGCCTCTAGTTTCTTATGTCCATTGCAATGACTACACAGAACTCCGACAAAATCCATGATCAAAAGATATGTTAAGGATGCTAGAAAATTGCATTGTCACTGAGAAATGCTCAGTGTAGTCGTTTACCAGGACATGTTACAAAATTTCATGTGTGTGAATATATGCCTAAAGGGGCATGCCACTCTCCTATAAACACCCACCTGAAGGTTTTCCGCTCCAGCTCCCTGGGTCAGCCGAGTCAGCTTACCAAATCAAGTGTTCAGTGGCACTCCTCTCCAGTGACCTCAGCCCAAAGGCACTCAGCTTTGTTTCTGTGGTTCAGCAAGTCCGCTTCCCTCGATTATGTGCCCAGAGGCACTCCACTCTCCAAGCCAGCCTCCTACACAAAAGCACTCAACTTCCTCCCTGATTGGTACCTCACTATGTACTAGGCGTGGATCCTGGTCTACTGCTGCTCCTCTAAGAGGTCCAGGAGGTTCAGTGGACAGGAACCTCAGGACCAGGAGGGAAGCTCCATTCTTGTTGATAATGAGATCTCTCCTCTGCTTTTCTGATGGTTCACCTTATGCACAGCAGGGTGCCACTCCAAGGATTCCTGTTTCAGTACTCTACATGAATCCTTTTGGAAACATTCCCCCAATTTCTTTTTATTTTTAAATCCTTTTATTGGGGGCTCATACCATTCTTATCACAATACATATATAAGTCCATTGTGTGACAAGCATGTCTGTACATCCACTACCATCATCATTCTCATAATATTTTCTTTGTTTCTAAGCCATTAGCATCAGCTATTCATCTACCCCCCTTCCTCCCTGCTTTCCCACTCTTTCATAAACCCTTAATAATTTATAAATTATTACTACTTTGTCATACCTTACACTGGCTGATGTCTCCCTTCACCCACTTGCCCATTTTCCATACCCCAGAGAAGAGGTAATATGTAGAGCCATATAATCAGTTTCCCCTTTCTAATCCATCTTCCGTCCACCCTCCTGATATCACCACTTTCATCACTGGTCCGGAAAGGATCATCTGTCCTGGATTCCCTATGTTTCTGGATCCTAGGTGTGGCAGTGTATATCCTTTGCTCTAGCCAAATTTGTAAGGTACAATTGGGATTATGATAGTGGAAAGGAGGAAGCTTTGAAGAACTAGAGGAAATTGTATGCTTCATCATTTCTTTCTTTTTTTTTTTTGCATCACTGCCCTCTGGTGGTCATGGGAGCTACCCAGCCTTGCTCCCAGAGAGCTGCTGCTGGATTTGAACCGCCAAGCCAATGGGCTGCAGTTGCACACTCAACCACTATTCCACCGGGGCCCAGCCGGTGTTTCATCATTTCTACACTGTACCCTAACTAGTCTGTCTCTTCCCCATGACCTTCTGTAAGAAGTCCATTACCTACAGATGGACTTTAGGTTCCCAACCTGTACTCCCCCTCATTTACATTAATAAAATTTTTGGTTCCTTGATGCCTGATACCTGAAATCTCTGACACTTCGTGGTTACACAAACTGTGGTGCTTCTTCCCTGTGGGTTTTGTTGCTTCTGAGCTAGATGGCCGCTTGTTTATCCTCAAGCCTTTAAGACACCAGACACTATATCTTTGATATCCAGGCAATATCAAGCTTTCTTCATCACATTCGCTTATGCACACATTTGCCTTCATCAATCCCAACAGGAAGGTGGGCAGGCAAAGATATGATTTTATGTTCTTTGATGCCTGATTTCTGACCCACTTGACCCTTGGTGGTCCAGACCCATGCAAGGAATGGCGCTTGGTGAGAGTTAAAGACTTTGGCTGCAAGAGTCACATGAAATAGTTCATTTTCCCTGGAAGGCTCGGGGAAGCAGAAGTCAAGATATCCCAGGACATACTACATTGAGTACAACAGAAGCTATCCCTGACGTGTTGAAAAATAAAGATGTCCCTTTGAGGGCTAAGATGTGCTTGACCCAAACTATGCCATGTTCAATAGCCTCGTGTGCATGCAAACATTAGAAAGTGAAGGTAGATGGCCTAGAAGAATAGGTGGATTTGAATTGCGGTGCTGGTGAAGAATATGGAATGCACCATGTGGACTGCCAAAAGAACAAACACTCTGTCTCAGAAAGAAAGCAGTCATAGTGCTCTTTAGAAACATAGATGGTGAGATTCATCCCAGTTACATTGGGTATTTTATCAGGAGACTCCAGATCTCGATAAAGGACAGCATGCTTGGTAAAGTGGGAGGAGGGGGGTAGCAAAAGAGAAAACTGAGAGAATGGAACAAGATAGTGGCTGCAACAATGAGCTCGGACTTAAGAAAAATTTGTGAGGGTATCTCTGGGACGGTCAGTTTTTCATTCTATTGCACACAGGATTGCTCTGAAAGCAAACTGATTGAAAGGCATCACCACCACCACCACCAATCATAAATCATATGACATAAATCATAAATCAATAAATCAATATGACAGACATTCTTGAGGAATATAGGACAATTAGGGGATTATTATAAAGACATGTTAAACACACTGAAAACTTCCTTGGAGTGAAACAAGTCAGATCATTTAAACTAAGAAGAAAAAATTCATCAAGACAATGGATCATCCACCTCTAAGCATCAAGACATGAATGCAACATACAGGCATTAAGCAGGGAACCCATAGAGATTCCAACTACACGGACACCCCCTACCCCCACCCCAGAGGAATGCACTTCAGAGGACAGCACTGAAGCTGCAGCTCAGGAAGTAAGGCACTTCTTCTGTCCAGGTGCCAATGAAGAGGGTAGGTGAGAGTAGTGCACACCCAAGTCCACCCAGCCCTCAGGACAATATTCTGGCTCAGAGCAGTCAATGCACAGAAAGAATCATAGGGCCAGTCCCCTGACTATCTGGATAAGATAGGTGGGATGAACAAGCCAGGAGAGAGAACAATGGAACCAACAGCTCTGTGAGGACACAGGAGAAAGGGAGTTGGGAGGTGGGAAAGAAGGGGGTGCTGTGCCAGACAGGGTTCTCTTAGAGAAACAAAACCAGGACATGAGTAATTCTCTTTATAGATTTATATAGATGGAAGGATATATTAGATAAGAAATAAACAGGTAACTAATCTATAAATCAGTACAAATGGCTGGGTGCAACTCAATTGTGTGAGGTAGCTAGTAGACTGGCAGTCCTAGGAGTCTTGATGGCTGTCGAGTAGTCCTCTGTAGATCAATTCAGGCTATCCAGCCACAGGCAGCAAACAGCAAAGCAGGTCACCAACAGTCAGCCTGATGACAGAGTCCACCAGTCCCCAGCTCAAGAGACGTATATTTCAGGAGCGTGGCAAAACAGGGCTTCAAGGAACCTCAATTCACAGCTACACAGTCCCCGATTAGGTGTCCCATGGGTAGTGTTGCTTGGAGATTGAGGCACAGGATGAAGAGGCAGCCTGCTGGTCCGGAGATCCAAAAGCAAGAGAGCAAGGGTGGACCTTGCCAAGCCTTTTCTATCTCCACCCTTCAATTGATTGCTTGTGTTCATTGGCCATGTCATCACAACAGCCCTACCAATCATTTTTGGCCATGTTGGCACCACAAGCTTACCTATCACAATCCACCCCTTGCCCATGTGGCACCTGTCCACAATTATTTAGCCATATAAAATTTCCAGACATCAATGAAATCAGACTTATACTTAACATCAAACATCTATCATACATATAAATGAGAACACATTGAGTCCAACTATAGTTGGTATATTATACATGAACAAAAAAAAAGATATTCAATAAGGTCATATACAGAAAAGATACAAACAATCACAAACCTCACTTTGGCAATTGATCACATGGTCGTAACTGGTAGGTAGAACTACCTTCTTCTACTATCCATTCCATATTACTTTTGCCCTCAGCAATCACATCAGTTGGTTGTGGTTTTTTGCCTGGTGGGGTGACCCAGACTTTCATTCCTGAGGGGTCTAGGTCATTAGATGTCCTGCTGTAATGGGATTGCTGTAAATTTACCCTTTACTTTTATCACAGGGCATGGTAGCACTAAGAGTTGCCCTCTCAGATCTCCTGGATTCCAAACATATTCTTCTTTACCCCCATTATATAACTGAAGTCCAATTTCTTCTTGGTAATCTGGGTTAACCACACCACTCAGTACAGTGACACCTTTCCTGATCTCTTGATCCAAAGGCATGAGAAGCCTAAAGTGGCCAGGGGGCATTCTCAGCTGCCAGTTCAGTGGAATCCATGCTATGTTTCCAGGTGGGAGAGTTCCTTTCTTCGGGACCAAAACCTCCAGGCCCAAAGCACAAAAGGTTGCTGACACAGGAAGCAAAAATGCTGCAAGTGGGTCAATAGGAGTAATAGTGAGTGGTGCCACTCCCGTTTCCACCCCTTGGTTCCTGGATCTATGAATCCTGGCTATTGGAGACACAACACTGTATATTGACCACTGGTTTAAAGCCTATACTGCTTCCTGGAGAACACTGCCCCAGCCCGGCAAGTTGTTGCCATGTAGTTTGCATCACAGTTGTGTCTTCAGGAGCCCATTCATCATTCTATCAAGCCAGCTGCTTCAGGATGATGAGGAACATGATATGACCAGTGGATTCCATGGGCATGAGCCCATTGCTGCACTGAATTAGCTGTGAAGTGAATTCCTTGATCTGAAGCAGTGCTATGTGGGATGCCATGCCAGTGAATGAGGCATTCTGTAGGTCCACGAATGGTGGTTTGGGCAGAAGCATTGCACGTAGGGAAGACAAATCCATATCTAGAATAGGTGTCTATTTCAGTCAGAACTAAATGCTGCCCCCTCCATCATGGGAGTGGTCTTATATAATCAACTTGCCACCAAGTTGCTGGTTATCTCCCTGAGGAATTGGTTCCATACCTTGTACTTGTTGGTTTTAACTGCTGGCAAATAGGGCACTCAGCATTGGCTGTGGCCCATTCTTGGTGAGTGGAAGTCCATGTTGCTTTGCCCATGCATAACCTCCATCCCTGCCACCATGTCCACTTTGTTCATGTACACTTTGGGCAATAACAGGAATGGCAGAGGAAGGAGGAGGGCCAATCTCCACAGTGTGTGTCATCTTATCCACTTGATTAAAAGTCCTCCTCTTCAGAGGTAACCCTTTGGTGAGCATTCACATGAGACACAATTACCTTTACCTTTTTAGTCCATTCAGAGAGATCCATCCACATACCTCTTCCCCACACCTCCTTGTCACCAATCTTCCAATCATGCTCCTTCCAAGACCCTGACCATTCAGCCAAGCCATTAGCCACTGCCCATGAATCAGTATACAGTCTCACATCTGGCCTTTTTCCCTTGTAGGTGAACTAAACGGCCAGGTACACTGTTCATAGTTATGTCCATTGGGGGAATTTTCCTTCACTATATTTCAGGGAGATCCCAGAAAGGGGTTGTAGCGCTGCTACTGTCCACTTACAATGGCACCTGCATATTGTGGAGAGGCATCCATGAACCAAGTATGCCTTTTCTGTTCTTTAGTTAAATTATCATAAGGAACTCCCCAGGAGGCCATAGGTGCAGATTTGGAAAGAGAAGGTAATGTGACTGGAGTGGGGACTCTGGGCATTTGGGCCACTTCTTCAGGCAGCTTACTTGTACCTTCAGGTCCTGCTCTGACCCAATCTCATACGTACCACTTCCATTTAACAATGGAGTGTTGCTGCGCACGTCCAACTTTATGACTCTGTGGGTCAGACAATATCCAGTTCATTATGGGCAATTCAGGCCTCATGGTGACTTGGTGGCCCAAGGTGAGGCATTCAGTCTGAATCAAGGCCCAGTAACAGGCCAACAGATGTTTATCAAAGGGGGAGTAGTTGTCTGCAGAGGGTGGCAGGACTTTACTCCAAAATCCCAATGGTCTATGCTGTGATTCACCAATAGGGGTCTGCCAAAGACTCCACACTGAATCTTTATCAATAACTGACACCTCTGGCACCATTGGGTCAGCTGGATCATATGATCCCAGTGGCAGAGCTTGCACATCAGCTTGAACCTGTTGTACAGTCTTTTCTGGTTCCAGATCCCTCTCAAAATTGGAGGCCTTTTGTGTCACTTGATAAATAGGTCGAAGTAGAACACCCAAATAAGGCATATGTTGCCTCCAAAATCTGAAGAGGCTCACTTGGCATGGTGCCTCCTGTTTTGTTGTTGGGGGAGCCAGATGCAGTAGCTTTTTCTTCACTTTAGTGGGGATATCTTGACATGCTCAACACCACTGGATCCTTAGAAATTTTACCGAGGTGGAGGGTGCTTGAATCTTTGTTGGGTTAATTTCCCAACCAGTATGCAGATGCTGTACTGATGAATCTAAAGTCTTTGATACATCCTCCTTAGTTGGTCCATTCAGCATAGTGTCATCAATATAATGGACTAGTGTAAGTGTAATGGACTTACTAGTGTAAGTCAATTGTAAGTGGACATTTTTGTGGAATAGACAGGCGATCAAGGTCCCTTCAGACTAAATTATGGCACAGGGCAGAAGAGTTGATGTACCCCTGGGGGAGAGTTGTGAAAGTGTACTGTTGCCCCTGCCAGCTGAAGGCAAACTGCTTTTGGTGATCCTTTGAGATTTGTATTGAGAAGAAGCATTGGTCAGATCAATAGCTGCATACCAAGTACCAGGAGAAGTATTAATTTGCTCAAGCAATGAGACCACATCTGGAACTGCAGCTGCAATTGGAGTCACGACCTGGTTAAGCTTACGATAATCCACTGTCATTTTCCAGGATTCATCTGTCTTCTTTACAGGCCAAATGGGTGAGTTAAATGGGGATGTGGTAGGAATCACCACCCCTGCATCTTTTTCAAGTCTTTGTTGGTGGCACTGATCTCTGCAATGCCTCCAGGAATGCGGTATTGTTTTTGGTTTACTATTTTCCACAGCAATGGAAGTTCTAATGGTTCCCATTTGGCCTTTCCCATTATGATAGCCCTTATTCCCCATTTCAGGGATCCAATATGGGGGTTCTGCCGTTACTAAGTATGTCTATTCCAATGATGCATTCTGGAACTGGGGAAATAATCACAGGATGTGTTTGAAGACCCACCGGACCCACAGTGAGGCATTAATAACTTGACCTCTATAAGCCCACTTTCTGACTGGTGGGCCTTCAAGACACTTTGGGTCCCCTGGAATTAGTGTCAGTTCAGAGCCAGTGTCCAGTAATCCCCCAAAAGTTTGATTATTTCCTTTCCCCCAATGAACAGCCACTCTTGTGAAAGGCTGCAGGTCCCTTTGTGGAAGGGCTAGAAGAAAGACTATAGCATAAACCTTCAGTGATGTAGCAGGGTCCTCCTTCCAAGGGACTGGCCTTCCCCTCATTCAAGGGGTTGTGGGTTTGTAAACTGGCTCAGGCCTGGGAATTGGCTGACTGATCCTGACTGCCTAGCCTGCTGTTCACCTGACCCAGCATTCATCTGCCTGAATAGGTCACGTAAATATTTAGTAGGTTTCCCATGTATTTCACTCCTAGGGACATCATGACCCAGTAGCCAATACCAAAATTCCATGTGGCAATAATTCCATGTGAGACAGACTGCGTTGATTAAAACAAAAGCCTTGTTGTCTGCTATAACTACGTCCAGCCTGTCTCTATTGATTCAGTGCTGACACTTGCCTTCTGTCCCATAGAGTCCAATCAGCCCCAGCATGGGCAAATGTCGGAGTTCACTTAAGGCAGTTCCCACAGTTAATCCTGGTGCACACAAAATAGCAATTATAGGAGTCTTCAAAGATGCTGGGGCCCATTTCAAAGACTTGTTCCTTATGGTTGTGGTGAAGAGTATGTCCTCAGGGCACCCACATTTTGGGGTCTATGGAAGTATCCTGATAGAACCATTCCACCATACCAATTTCCCTCAGCTTTTGGATGCCTTCTTGTACAGTAACCAAGGTAGGTCAGGCACCTCAAGTTGGTCTAATCTAGGCCATCTGGCAGCCCATGCTTCAGTGAACCAACCAAATAAGGAGTTGGATCCTCTCTTAGCTTCTATGGCTGAGACATTTAAAGAAGAGTCTGTGCTTAGGTGTCCCATATCCAGAAACTCAGACTGATCTAATATTTCATTTCTTGCACCAGTATCCCACACCCTCAGTAATGATTCCAAGGGATATTCCCCAGGCTTCTGCTTATATGCATTTGAAAGCTTGAGCAGTTCTTTGTGAGTATATTGTGCTTCTTCTTGAGTAATCACCTCAACCTCCCCCTTAGGAGCTTTCCTTGCCTTAACTTTAGTTACAGGTATAGCAGAAATTATCAATGGTGAGAGTGTTTCCTGCATATTATCAGCACTATCTTGTAAGGCATCCCCACCTGGTGTTTCACCTTGAGTAGCTTGGTCAATCCGCTCAGGTGTGGGTTGTTTTGTTGATAGTGGATAACTGTCTTCAGCTGGGAGGGGTGGCTCTATTGACTGGGCTAGTTCAATTGGTTCTAGAGGTGGCACAATATCCTCTTCTTCTGGATTATCAGCCCATATATTCCCATGTCATGTTTCAGGGTACCAATTTTTTCCTATCAATGCTTTCACTTTGGCTTTGGACACTGCTCCAGATCTGCTGTTCAGCTGACGTTGTAATTCAGCCACTACTATAATGAGACTTTGGACCTGGTTCTCAGTAATGTTGGCACTTTTACTACAGCCAAGAAGGTTCTCCTTTGTAGCACAGGCAGAAGAAGTCCATGTGTGGGCACGTGTGGCATGCTTCTGAGGCCCTGAGGCAATCCCTCTCCTGAAACCCATAGTCCATTTTAGGGAGGAGCAGCCAACTAGCTTCCCTATACTTGGCATCTTGACAAACTTCTGAAAAATATCAAACATACGATCTCCCACAGCCTCTCCTATAACCAGCACCCCTATCTACCGGTACTCCTACTTTAGTTATTAGCTTTGCTATTTCACACCATGGACTTGTAGGAGTGGCAAAGTTACCCATGGCTTTAGGTATAGAATTGGCATCACCAGTGCTCTGAAGACTAATCAGATTGGAGAACTAATCAAAGAAACCCATATTTATTATTTTATTTCTCTAGAAGCACTCCTGGTCCTACTTTTTTCAGACAGGGTTCTCTTAGAGAAACAAAATCAGGGCACGAGTAATTCTCTTTATATATTTATATAGATAGAAGGATATATAAGATAAGATATTATAAGATTAGATATTAACTAATCTATAAAGCAGTAAAAATAGCTTGGTGCAACTCACTTGGGTGAGACAGCTAGTAGACTGGCAGTCCTTGGAATCTTGAGGGCCGCCGAGTAGTCCTCTGTCGAGCAATTCAGGCTATCCAGCCACAGGCAGCAAACAGCAAAGCAGGTCACCAACAGTCAGCCAGATGACAGAGTCCACCAGTCCCCAGCTCAAGAGATGTATATTTCAGAAGCGTGGCAAAGCAGGGCTTGAAGAATCCTCAACTCACAGCAACACAGTCCACAATTAGGTGTCCCATGGGTAGTGTTGCTGGGAGGTCGAGGCACAGGACGCACAAAGCAGCTGGCTGGTCTGAAGATCCAAAAGCCAGAGAGCAAGGGCGGAGCTTGCCAAGCCTTTTCCATCTCCGCCCTTTAATTGATTGCGTGTGTTCATTGGCCATGCCATTGCAAGAGACCTTCCTATCATTTTTGGCCATGTTGGCACCACAAGCTTACTTATCACAGGTGCCATCAAACAAGGGAAGGATAAGTGATCTTAAAGTGATGGTGAGGAGGTAAATAGAATGCTGGGGGTGCTCAATCAAGGACAATGTAGCTGAGAGTAATTACCAAAACCCAGATGAAAGCCAATGGAAATAGGGGAAAGAACTGGGAGGCAAAGGACATTCATAGAGGTCTAAATACAGACACATATGTAAATATATTTATATATAATGATAGGGGAATAGATCTAGGTGTATATATTTATTTATAAAGGATTACAGCACCAGGTGGACATTGGGCCTCCATATATTTATAGATTGAGTATTAAGCTACCAGACAGACAGATATTGGGTCATGACTCACATATTCCCTCAAAACAAAAAACATTTTCTTCTCATATTCTGGCATTCTGTGATGCTCACCTTCCCTGATAAGATTGCTGAAGACAAAATGCGTGCTTAAGCCAATGTGATGAAGAAAGTTGATGGCTCTCAGCTATCAAATGAGAGTGTCAGGGGTCTTAAAGATTTGAAGATATATAAGTGACACTCTAGCTGAGAAACAATAAAGCCCACATGGGGGAAGCACACCAGCCTGTGTGATCATGAGATGTTGATGGGATCAGGTATCAGGCATCAAAGACCCCAAACAAAACAAACATCCAAAAACCATATCAATAAGGAATGATGTGGAGGGAAGAGTGGAGATCTAACACCTATCAGTAGCCAATTGGACACCCCCTGTCAGAATGGGCGCAAGGAAGACAAGAGCCAGTGAGTGTGCAGTATATCACCAATGAAGCAGACAACCTTCCTCTAGTTCTTTAATGCTTCCTCTTTCCACCCTCCCACGACCATGACCTCAATTCTATCTTATAAATATGGCTAGACCAGTACATGTACACTGATACAGACAAGAACTCACAGCAGAGAGAATCCAGAGCAGATAAATCCCTCAGTACCAATAAAGGGAGCAGTGATACTAGGAGGGTAAGGATTGAGGGGAGGGGGCAATAAGGGGGGACTGATCACAGGGATTGGCAAATGGACCCCCTCCCAGGGGGATGAACAACAGAAAAGTGGGTAAAATGAGATATCTGTCAGTATAAGACATGAAAAAAAAAGAATTTACAAATATCAAGCATACGTGGGTAAGTGATGATGGGGTGAGGGGGATAAAATAAGGAGCTGATGACAAACTCAAGTAAAAAGAAACTTTTTTGAAAAAGCTAATGACAAAATATGTACAGATGTGTCTGATACAATTGATATATGCATAGATTGTAATAAAAGCTGTAAGGGCCCCCAAGAAAATAAAAGACAAACATAAAAAAACAAAGTAGACATCTAAAATGATATGAGAAAATCTTGGAAAATATGTTGATAAAATCTATACTGTTGAAAATTTTAAAAGTTAACATCTTTGTTTTTATTTTTTATTTTTATTTTTGGGGGGCATCACTGCCCTCTGGTGGTGGGAGTAGGAGGCCCAGCCTTTGCTCCTGTAGAGCTGCTGCTGGAATTGAATCTCCATCCAAGTGGGCCACAGTCCCGCGCAAAAGCACTAAACCATCGGGACTCAGCCCTGTTTTTATTTTTATAAAAATAATAAAAAAAAATGACAAAAAAGGACAATGGATCTGTTTATTTTTTAGGGCAGCCAGGATAACCCTGTGAGGATTTCAGCAGTAAATCTTCTCATATCCACCCCAAATTACAGCTCTTAGCCCTTCAGAGTATATTCAGCTCAAGAACAGCTTTTGAAGAAATGATATTTTTTCTATAATTTGAGCATTCTGTTGGGTCACCTTTCTTTGGAATGA